>CAJQZM010036297.1:10023-21991 GCA_907164665.1 Colias nastes
GAATGTCTATGTATCGTGTGTATGTGTTTGTGCGTATGAATGTCTATGTATCGTGTGTATGAGTTTGTGCGTATGAATGTCTATGTATCGTGTGTATGTGTTTGTGCGTATGCATACGTCGCGAGCCATCTCTGTGTACATATGTGCGTGTCTTTATACAGGGTGTCATCGAAAAGTGTGCACATGCGATTATTCCGTAACTCTTGCAGGTATCAAAAAACTTTAAACTGATATCGAAAGTACTTAACCTAATCAATAAAATGACAATAATAACTTTTTAAAAACATAACGAGAAATATTTAAAAATTTAACTTAAAACACTCCCATACATTTAGTATGAAATATGAATATCACGTGTACATTTAATATGGAAGGTTTTAGTTTTTTCTTTTTTTTTTTCTTTAATTACTTCGCCGATTTTAAGGAAAGTTTATTCAGAGACTGTAAACTGAATTTTGAATACAAAATTTATGGGCAATAAAATACGCGTGTTCGTGCCGGCTCACCTCATTCAGCCGCGTCAGCAGCGTACGAATGTCTATTTATCGTGTGTATGTGTTTGTGCGTCTGCCTACGTCGCGTACACCGCCGTGTGCATGTGTGCGTGTGTATATATACGCGTGTTCGTGCCGGCTCACCTCATTCAGCCGCGTCGGCCGCTGGCTGCTCGGTCTCGGGGCGCAGCGCGTCGATGCAGGCGACGATCTTGAGCGCGGGCCCGAGCTTCATGGAGAGCGCCATCACGAGGTGCTCCGGCTTGATCAGCAGCAGCGCCTCGCCGTCCACCTCCTGCATCAGGAACTCGTCCGCGTACCCCGCGCACCCGGGTATGTTGCGGATGAACTCGCACACCTCGCTCACCTGCACAACCAACATATAAATAAAAAAATGTGTGCCTGTACTAGTGTACACACGTAAGAAGTGAAACTTCTTTATGACCTTATTTTTCAAAAAATAATTTACTATATGCAATTTTACAGAAATACGTCGAATCAAGATGGCGCGTAACGGAAAAATGTCACGCGTAACGATAAAATGTTACATAATTTTTTTTCCAACCCCGATAAAGAAGTTTCACTTCAAATATATTATTACTTGGATCTGGGTATACAAGGTGTAATCGTTGTAAAATTTTTGGATATTTCCCGTGTTATTTATAAAAAGTTATTGTTGATATTTTACTCATTAGGTAAAGGGCTTTCGATATCAGTATAAAGTTTTTTGATACCTGCAATAGTTACGGAATAATCGCCTGTGCACACTTAACGATTACACCCTGTAGATAAATAGGTAGAGTGTTATTGTATAGTTACTTGGGTATAGATGTATGGGTAAGTAGGTATACTATGTAAGGGTGTACTTGTTACGTTGTATGTATGCGGGAATACAGAAAAATTGACAAATAGTTAAGAGGTGAGGAAGAAGTATAACAAGTAAAATTGTTCGTCTTGTACCCCGAAAACGACATCGATTTATTATGATAAGTGCAACAGACACTAGTCACATAATTGATACTTTTTTTTCTGGTTTTATTACCTGGCATCCGCTTACAGACTCTTTATAGCATACTAATATTATAAACGCGAAAATTTGTAAGTATGGATTTGGATGAAACTTTAGAACATAGGTTATACAACAAAATAACAATTTTCTTAAAACAAATATCCTTCTCACCGTCCACTTATGCGCGTTCGGTATCTTCGCGTCATCCACCGGGGGCTCCACGGTGTCCGGGGGCGGAGGCTCCGGCTTGCTCGCGCTCGTGCTCGTGCTCGCGCTCGGCTCGTTGCTCGAGCTGATGCGCGGCAACGAACCGCTGTCGAGCTTCTGTTTCTTGCCTGTGTTTTGTTATAGTGATAAATAAGTAACATATTCTTTGAAGTGGTTTAGGTGTAGAATTAGAATGTTGTATCAAAACTTAAATGCAGGGACAGTTTCAAATATTTCTGGTGTTTTATTCTCTGACAGTTAAAATAACGAATTATTTATCTATGTAAACCAAACAGTGGCAGAGATCTATCAGGGCTATTCTCAGCAAACGATGAGAGCTGCCGTAAGAGATTTCAGGTACAATGACAAAAATAAAAATTATAAACCATTCTGTTGAAACAAGCAAGTATATTATACCTACTGACTCGAGAGAATATGACAAAGTATCGACACGTATCGATTAGTTTACATCATTCAATGAACAATAAATATTAATATAACTGAAAAAAAAAATATAATCACTAACAAGACAATGAAAAATAAATGAATTAATCCGTATAAATTTATATTAAATATGAATACATACGTGACGGCTCATCCGAGGGTATCTTGTTCTCTTTATCCTGGTCCTTGTCCGCGGAGCCCCACTCGCGGAGCGGCCGGTTCACCTTAGCCAAATAATTTATCTTGGTTATTATAAGAATACATCTTTATTCATATACTCTTTATTGATAACATGAATTTGTCATTTCATAGGTTGCAAGTAAAAATTAGTTTTAAAAGAAGTATACTGATTAGATAACATTATATAAGTAATGTAATTACAGTAACAAGATGCAAAAGTTAATATTTAATTTTATTACATTCAAATTATTTATAAACGCCAAAAGCTAAAGACACGGGTTCGAATCCTGTCTCGTGACTGAATTTTTTCTATTCTTAAAAAAATTCTCAAGATTAAAGATGTTAGGGTTTTTTTAATTTCCATAATAATATGATGGGTTTACAACAATAATATGGGACTCACTGCGAAGGGTTCAGCGGCTTCTTGTATCACGTATCCTTCTATCACGTGCGTCAGTATGTTCGGCTTCACCATCGCTTTTGGTAAACCTTTATCTGTAACTAAAGAGATTATTTGTTTAGTTTTATCTGCTTTATGGTAATGGTTCGTTCTAAAAATGTGTTTAACTAATTAGAAAAAGATTTGATAGAAAAGCTTTTATCATTGTGTATCACAGTGTTATATTATTTGCATTTTATCTTTCCTTTTTGTCAACAACCAAATACAACAAATGAATATAAACACAAAACTATTACATAGTAAAGTTATGTTTTTTTATTAAGGTTATAAAAAATCAATTGAATTTACTATAAACTTTCTCTGTCATTATTTTTTATTTAAAACTAAATTATTCATACGTGATATAAGTGTACAGTTATTTACCTTGCTGCGAGCTAATATTCCTGGACGTGCCCTGGGAGCTCTTGAACATGGTGCCCGAGCTGCTGGCGGACACGGGCGTTGAGACTGATGACGTCAGCGTTGATGACGTTGTTGATGACGTCGACGATGCCATTGACGTAAGCGACTGGGGGAAAAGAGGAATTCGTTAGTGGGAAAGAAGTTAAATTCAAATATAAGGAAAATATATTTTTCGTTTTTTATTTGAGTCTTTTTAAGACGACCGAGTTGTTGAAGTATTAATTAAATCACCACTTTTTACCAGAGGAAAATATTCATGTAAAGTGTCAGTAAAGACACAAAGGTATCTTTCAAAAAGTTACCAGTTTTCTACAACTTTTCGTAAATTTTGAGATTTCTTTAAACACCAATAGGCAGATCTTTAACTGACTTCATTTTATTACCAAATTCTACTGAATCTATTTATAATTGTAATATATTTTGTATGATAAATACCTGCGAAGACACGGTATGATGGCCACTGCTGGTCGCGGACGTGGTCGTGGTCGTGACCGTGATGGACATAGCGCTGTCCGCTTTGCTCGGACTCCGTTTGGAGTGGGACGAGTGGGACGAGTGGGATGAGTGAGTCGAGTGGGATGTATGGGATGAGTGGGTTGAGTGGGATGAGTGGGAAGAGTGTGCCGGGTGGGATGAATGGGACGAGTGGGATGAATGGGGCGTGTGAGACGAGTGGGATGTATCTGGCGCTGTCGATGCTGTATAAATTAAATTAACGTATTATAAAAGTATTCGTATGAATTAATATCAATGAAATACTTAATTGTCTTTTATGTATCTACTGTGAAAATCTATTACAAAACATGATATATATGGAGAAGAGTAAGCAATTGCTTTTATATTCAGTTTATTACAAAACAATGAAAATATGTTGAGCTGTTTCCCTTCAAAATCGTTATACCTCTAATATAACACAATCACCGAATTTTTTTTCTAGTAATAATATTTTTTTTTATATAAAACATACCAGAAGTGGAGCTATGACTGACTGCATCACTGGATGAAGCGTGAGATGTTTCTGTAGACGAGTCCGTAGACGTTGACATTTGCATCGATCCCTGTTAAACAAAACATATTATTTATATTAATTTTTTAAAATTACAATACCTATACATGTATAATTCATGAAGAATTTGCTCTTACAATACCTCGTATAATTATGTAATTCAATAATTATTATTGATATTTGCTAACGCAGCTGTAAGTAGGCTGAACTATTGCTGAGTTTTAATACATATGTATAGATCCCTAATATTAAAATTGGTTTGCTGCTAACTTTCTTGGATAAAGTTGTGTGAATACAACATTAAATAGAGATATTTTTGCTGAGTCAGCTCATCTACTCTTGTACTAATATATAATTTCTAACTTACAGAGGAAATAGTAATTTTATCATCTGGTTTCAGCATCTGCGACTGTAGCGGCAGCACTGAGCCTTGTACGGGAGCGGTTATCAAACCAAGACCAGGGGCTTGGATCGTAATTTGGGGCGTGCTTAGACTGTTTGAGGATACCTGTTAAAATTTATATATTTTAATATATAGCTATCTATATACTTGTATTTATTAGTTTAGTTGTTATTCTAATGAGAGACAAGATTAACAATGCAAAAACATAAGAACTTCTCCAGCTGTTTAACTAACACATTATCCTTAGTACATACAATATAATATATTCAATAATAACATTGAAAACTGGTATTCCACAGCACATTAAAGTTCTGTAAAGGGTTTGCTTGCGTGTTGAACCTTCCAAACGACCAGGTTCCTTCTGGTGGTACCCGTGAATTGTTGAGAGATACATAGTATATTGATAATAGAGTGTAGTGAAGGCAAAATGTGAATTCCGTAATAAAATCACTACATAGTATAAAACAAAGTCGCTTTCTCTGTCCTTATGTCCCTTTGCATGCTTAAATCTTTAAAATTACGCAACGGATTTTGATGCAGTTTTTTTTATTAGATAGAGTGATTGTCGACGAAGGTTTTAGTATGTAATTTATTAGGTTTTAGATTAAGCGGGCAAAGCCGCGGGCGGAAAGCTAGTTGATAATAAATATAAGTTTAACTTACAGTTTGCATTTGCGACGAGTTCAAAGAAGACACTCCCATTCCCACTGACGTTTGCACGAGTCCACCGCCGACTAGTGTCTGCAAATAGACATTTAATTAATTATAAAATATATTTCACGTTTATTTATTTTAGGGCTCCATTTTCTCTTTTTATTTCAAGTAAAGTTCACAAAGAGCTTCCTAGTTAATATATATTAGCAGAGTATCAACGGGATCGATTTTCTCCTCAGTTAAGCTTAAGTTTGGACTTCCTGACCATGACGTCACTACAATGCATGGGCACAGTGTTGAAAAAAACATCATTAAGAATATTTGTTAAACTTTGTTTGTGAATCACTTTAGATATACTATACTATTACTATACAACTTTTAATAAGAATTTCATTATTGCGATTGGAGGCAATACATTGCACCAGCAAGGTCCAATCTTTTAGTAAACGAATTGTAACTCCAACCATTAACCATAATTAGTTATCTGTCCAAAAAATTTCTTTCTTATTTTTTTGTATGAGCAACTTTAACATTTTACAACAATAATTTACCTGTGGTTGTTGCAACGATTGCAATGAGTTCTGCGGCTGGCTCGTGTTGATCTGACTGAGTAGCGTGCCCGGTTGGCCCATACCGCCCAGCTATAACGTTACAAATATGTTAAAGATACTAATTTAATTATTAATATAGGTATTTTTATGGAGTTTCTTGCCGGCTCTTCTCCATAGATACTGCTTTAAGAATCGGTGGTAAGTAAATGTTAAAAATATGTTATGGCGATTCAAAAGTGCTTCAAATTTTGTAGTTATGATTAAAATATTAGAATATTGTTCGTGAGATTGTAAATTATGCAATATGAATACAAGTAAATTGATAATATGTTGGAAACTTATAAGTTTTACGTTAATACTGTGACATAAAAAATATTAATCATATCAAGAAGAACATAATTTTGATGGAATTTAACAAAAACGCACATCGCTAGCGCAACTCATATATAACAGCCCCGTTAAAAAAAAATCAAAATTTATACAAATATATTATTTTATTTATTATTATTTTTAAACAATCCTTACCGGATGAATCTGTTGCACCATAGAGATCTGTGGTAGCCCGGCCATCGGCAACGTTTGAGACACGGAACCCACCGGCAGACTGCCTTGTTGCATCCCAAGCATTCCTGCATTATTAAAAATAACAATATTTAAAATATACTATTCATTTTTCGGTTAAATAATACAGTCTTATAAGCGTTTAAATTTACCATGTTAACATTTTTAAGGATACTTACTCTACTTTATAGGACTAGGATAGTTTAGTTAAATATATCAGGAAACAAATGTAGGCTTTTTTAAACAGAACAAAACTCATAATATCAAGTAAGCAGACTAAATTAATAAGAAAAATATTTTTTAATGTCCATGATATAGAAAATATGCTAGTAATATATGTACCTTGTTGCTGGTAATGTTGGACCAATTGCTGGTTCTGTTGTTGCTGAAGCAATTGCTGCTGTTGTTGTTGCTGCTGCTGTTGCTGTTGTTGTTGTTGCTAAAATAACAACAATATTTTGAATACCGATTTTACTGCAGTAAATTAAATCTAATTGACTTACTTAATGCGTGATGTTTTTTAGAGAAATTTTGAAAAAATATTTTTGAATGATCGTGAATGCCAATGTGACAACGAATTATGATATGATTTTGTAAAATTTTCCAGATTGTACTTTGATGCCAGGATGAATTTACTATTATTTGTGATTTGTGATGATATGATTTATTCATGTATTATTTAAAACATGAATATTATTTTTATTATCTGTAACTCACCGGACACTTCATCATGAGAGCAGCGTGAGAAACAAATTCAGAAACATGTTTTAATATACTGATTCTTATAAATATGTATCTCTATTTTTTTATTATTATTTACTCAATTATTCAAAGTATACAAATATCTATTGTTTTCAGTAATTGAAATGTAAACTATTTTTTAAGTATAAAGTTATAATAATTTGTCAGTCAGTTGTATGGTTCACATCGACTCATTTTGTTCTTTAATAAAACATCAACTAATCATTTACAATACCTACTTTAAATTACTTCATACAAAAAATCAAAGACATCAAAATATAGTTCTATTGAACAGAAATATACTCACGGTGTCACAACAAGGCTTTCGGAAAGAAAGAAAAAATGGCATTTTTAGACTAATCTGAAGAAATTCTATTGTAATCTATATCTATTTAACTATAGATTAGTTAGTTTTACTTATAACTGCAGAACGGCTGAAGGGATTGCAATAATTTTTGCATTGATGGATATCAAGATAATAGGTAGTAAAAATAGCTCTGAAAACTACGAAAAGCAACTAGGCAGAGTTGGAATAAGAAATAACCTATCTACATTATATGTACTTTTCACTACATTGTATGCAATTACATTGTATGTCATTATAAACTAGATAATATAAATGATATAATTACCTGTAAAGCTTGTTGCTGCAACATCTGCTGTTGCTGCATGCTCTTGTTGCTCGACTGCTTGTCCAAACTCGACATTTGCGACATCTGCCCGCTAGAGTTCATAACCAGTAACCTGAGATTCATTGTATGTTGCGGTAAAGTAAATGCAACAATGGTGAAACCACTCCAACCCGACCAATGTTGTTTCACCGTTGTTGTTGATTACATTAATGTATGATAAACAACTAGACTCAAAATCTCGATCAAAAAATGTCTGAGGCAAAACTGTGCCTACGCGTGTTAGGCAGACTTTTCTAATGTGTGACAAAATATAATTTAAACATTACTGACAAAAGGTAGGGTATTGATTGGAATAAATGTTTTATACAATGACGCTCGGACATTTTTAGAGGTTGTTTTGTGTCTAGTTGTTTATAGTACGTCAATGTACGATTATGATATTTTCAGGTGTTGAGTAGCACTTCTTAAACACTTTAGATATCTTGATTTTGGATAGATGTTAAATAGTATATGCACTAATATGTGATAATGTCCTTCAGTCTGTTATATTGATATTAAAAAAACCTCTTTTATTCTTATTAAAAAAAAAAACTAAGATAAAATGAAAATTAAAAAAAATCATCTCTTATATTACATTATTTAATACTTCATTGTACATGAATAAAAAGGAAAAAAAATTCGCAAATAAACTTTGATTTATCAATGACAATAATTACGGAATACATACTGTTGTTTCGGCTGTTGTATCTGATGTTGCATCTTATTCGTCTGGTTGGCGGCATCTTGCTTGGAGGCGGGGGCTGGCGAGCGCACGCCTGGCTTGCCGCGTTGCTTTGCCTGTTGTTTTTTATTATTTTATACTAGCTTTCCGCCCGCGGCTTCGCCCGCGTTTTGAAAGAAAAACCTGCATAGTTCCCGTTCCCGTGGGATTTCCGGGATGAAACCTATCCTATGTGATAATCCAAGTTACCCTCTATATGTGTGCTAAATTTCATTGTAATCGGTTCAGTAGTTTTTACGTGAAAGAGTAACAAACATCCATACATCCATACTTACAAACTTTCGCCTTTATAATATTAGTAGGATTACATAAACGTCAAAGAGCGATGGATAGCGATCAATATCGATTCAAGATCGAGATTTTCTCATAAACATAAAAATGTATATAATATGTAGTTCAGAACTCAAATAGTATTCAAAAAGGAAACGCGAGACGCGATTTCAGTCATTTATAAATATCAATAACTATCATCACATATTGCATTTTATTTTAAGCTATGACTAGAACTAATTTATCAATATAGGACTAATACATAATGAGTCAATGGATAAGAAACTGTGTTAATCAAAATTTGTAAAGGGCTTTATGCGTAATAAATGGAAATAATAAAACTATGAATTGCACGATTTTAATTGGCAATTAAAACTCATTTCCTTTGAAATATCGTTTCGCAGATCAAGTTATGATCATTAATGTGATCTGACCTAGTTTTTAGAGAAACTTTTCATTGCGATATTCACTCTATCTGAAAAAACTGGTACAAGGTTTACTATTCAGACAAATGGAATACATACTTGAATCGATTTTAATACTACAAAAACTATTCGGGCTGACACCACACAGGTTTATTCCCAATACAATTAACCCGTATCATTCATGGATAATTTAGTTTTCTAATAGTAAAACGAATAAATCATTTTTGACTCGATAACTTGGACTATCAAAAATTTATTTACAAAACCACTGATATTTATATTAATCGGTTGGAGTGACAAAAATGATTCACAATCAAACTTTATAAAGGTAACGGGTCAATTGTTTTTGCGGGATATCCATACAACAATATTTCACGTTATTAGTATAATTATAAATTTAGTATAATACTAGCCGCTCGTTCTTTTAAACTAACGAGGACAGCGAAGCCATACAAACAGATCCGTAACGAAGCTCTTAGAAGGAGTTTTTACATCAAAAATAATTACAATCGGTCACTTTTGGAGCCACACAAAGCACAAAGAGCTAACACAAAGGAACAAAAAAAAAGACGTGTGGCACTCGAGGACTGCCGCGGTAAAGCTATTGCATAGCATGCCTTCAAGCCACACCTCCGTGTCCGTCGGAGTGGGGAGCGTGAGGTTTTTTCGTTACGGAATTTCTCGATTCGGTCCCCGCGCTCAAGGCTCGCGATAGAAGCTATGCAATAGCTTAAAATCCTCTTCATAATATTAATATAGATAACATATCCTTACCGCATTCTGCGCCTGATTAGCGCTAGTCTGCGTAGAAACACTGGAGGCCGGTCGAATCCCGCCAGAGGGCAGAATGTTCGACAACGGTCTGGGGCCCTTCGATATCGTGTCTGTGGACGCCCTTGGCTTTGAAGTGGTCACCGTTGATGAGGCTACACTTACACCTAGAAAAGGAACAATTAATTATTAGATAGTGGTTAATTAACATAATTCAGTGGAAACGCACAGCCTTAAAATATATTATTCAATGTCTTTACTCTCTTTCTAATACAGAAGGTAAGACATTTAAGGGAGGTTGGGTGAAAAGAGCGTTGTTATAAAAGCGTAGCTTGTTCGCTTGAGCCAATTTAATTCGCAAAGCATTATTTATGTTACATTGGTTAATTAACAAAATATTAAACATGAATTAAGATTTGTATTGTTTGAAACAGTTTGTATACGTAACATGGAGAAGTAAAGTTATGATTTTTGTCATTACACACATGTCTTATGCCATGTTAAATCAACAGATAGGTTTTAATTCTGCATAACTTATTAATTATTAGGTTGTTTAAAGAGACTTTTCATTTCTATCAGAAGTTAGTCAATCGAGGTTAGGTTAGATTGTTAACTTTCAAAGCAAATGCATCTTCTTCAAGATCCTTATAATAAACTTATTTTGATATCTCGTTAAATATATACGTATTACGGTTATATACAGTCACAATATGTATATTGTATAATATCGTTAAATTTTATAGTTACCTGAGACATGGCGTCGACATATTGTGGATCAGTTCATGCCCTCTAAATGAATATTAATTGTAATAATACTAACCCATACGCTGTTTGTGATTACCGCTGTTGTATGTATACTAAGAACTCAGGTTTCATCCCCGGTTTATGACAAACTTATGTAATTTTTAAGTTCCTCATGTACTCCAACTTCGAAATGAATTTTAAAGTTTCATCTTGTACTTTATGCCAGCTTAGTTTTTTATTAAGGATGAAGATCCCAAATGCAAGTACAGGTCTAATCCATACGATGGGATGGTGTTCTGCTGAAAATTAACTGATATCAAACGTACAATCTGAACGTGCTGTTAAAAGGCTCGTTGATTTTAATACCAAATTGCGTATTGCACTTTGTGTATGCTCCACGGCGAGTGCTTCATTTACACCAGACCATCCAGCTTCCTGATCATAAGGTAATAGTAGCAAATCATTTACTTACCCGTGTAGTGGCGCTCGGCAGTAAACCACTCCACTCAGTGCACCTGTCTCTATAGACACATAGTGCTATCACTATCTTGAATACATAAGCACGTACTTTAAGCTCTATAGCGAGTGCTATAGAGTGCACGTACACTAGAGCATCCAGATTCCAATCATGCCGCTTGCACACTTTTTTTAGCTACATGCAAGTGCGTGACTAACCTGCGTGCTGCACGCTCTGATACACCAGACTACCCATCGTGCCGCTCACGTGCATTGCCCCAGTACACATAAGTACGTCACTAATCAGTTCTGCACGCTCTGCAGCGAACACTATACGCACACCAGAGCACCCAGCTCCCACTACATGCTATCTTTACTAAGCGGTAAGCTGTACGCTCTATGTTGAACGCTGTATGTACGTATACCACCTCACCCAGCACACCAGAGCATCCAGCTCCCACTACGAAATAGCCCTTTACTAAGCGGTGTGCAGTATTGTTCTAAAATAATCTAGCAGCAGTACATGCGGTGCCCCAGTACACATAAGTACGCTACTAACCAGTGTGCACTACATGCTATCCTCACTAACCGGTGTTCTGCCCCCACTGCGGTAAGCGCTATACGTACACCACCCCACCCAGCTCCCACTACATGCCATCCTCACTAACCGGTGTTCTGCACGCTCCGATGTACACTGGACCACCCAGGTCCCACTACATGCAAGTACTTTACTAACCCGCTCACTGCACGCTCTGCGGCGAGCGCTATACGCACACC
>CAJQZM010036297.1:26991-53690 GCA_907164665.1 Colias nastes
CTGCAACCACCAACCTCTTTAACGCGCCCCACAACACACTAGCCTCAACTATACGTGACCATCCGACCACAGTACGTGCGGACGGCTACACTATCCTTTATGTACATAATAACATAAATAAATTAATATCCTAAACAGAACTGTATATATGTGACCACCCAGCGGTTTCACAACGTTATGCAAATGTGTCACTATGTAATCGCGCAATAGATATAGACTACTCGCTATAGAGTGCTGCTGCAGGCCAGAGTGCTGCTGCAGGCCCGACTATTTTTTTGGTGGGTGTTTTATGAGTGAGACTTTATAAATCTCAATTTTTAGGACACAGAATTAAAAACAATCAATCAGTGAAACAGATGTGAAAAAAAATCAGTCCCTTGGAGGAAGGACAAGCGTACCTTTAGGATAGGAGAGCGGACGAGGTTCTAACCTATATATAATACTAATACTACATAAAACACTGCGATTATTATTACACCTTGACAGATTTTGTTTTATAGTAATGCTAAAACATAGCATTAGTACAGTAAACTAATCCCATCACTATTATGGACACAGAAAGCACGCTATTTTAAAAATACTTTTATTAATTTACAAAAAAAAAATTGTATTTACTTTTAGTATTTCATACAATATCCACCATGTAATGTAAGACATCACTCAATTTATATTAATCGATAATTATCAGCTTTCTTACCATCTCAGATTTGAAAGAGAAATATATTGTCTTCCATTCTTGGTTTTATTGTAAATAGAAAACCCTAAAAACATTAAACCACACAGATGGTTCGCCCTTGACATTTCTTATATTCTCAAACACTCATAAACCATTTCGCACAATTTATAATAAACAAATATAACATTATTTCGCAATGCACCATCTACAAAGTTTCAGTTTGTACCAAAACACATTTGCAGCATTATATGATCAGACCAAAGAATAAAAAATATCAAAATCGCATTACAAAACACATATCTGTATAACATCGCAATGCAGTAAACAAATCACAATGAACTAATAATAATATAAAAATATAATAGAAAACGTAATATTTTCATATACATAATAACATGGGGTTTCCCTACTCAATACTGTAATAATAGAGTAAGCGTTTTGTCCTCTGTGCCCTTTCAAACTGTTTTTGGTAACCTTTTCAACACAACCTTTAGGAATAATATTGTCTGCCATCCTTGATTATTACTTCATCATAATATGAATATAAGATAGAAGGATCTCCCAGCATTCTTAATAAAAACTTATCTAAATTATTTAAAGGTACAATCAACTGCATACATGTATTAAAAATTATTTAAAAAAAATGATTCAACTATTCTGATATATCTGAATATCAGAATCTGACACTAAAAATAAAAATTGTATCATCCCAATTTTTACCTTAAACAATGTAATCACTATAACACACTGACAATTATGTACTTAAATTTTTTACTGTATCCCAAATTTACTTAATTTCACTAACTACCGCAATACATGTACACGGCAAACTGCACCCTATCCCCATACACATAAGAACGACAATCACCTGCAGCGGGCTGATGATCTGCGCCTGCGGCTGCTGCCCCAGCACCGGCTGGGAGACTTGCACGCACTGCGTCTGTACGGGCACGTTGCCGTTGCCCGTGTTCACTTTGCCCGTTGTCACTTTGCCGCCGCTCATCACCTGGAATTTATGAAGTGAAAACTTCTTTAGCGGAGTTGAGCACTTTTTCTGTAATGGGTATAAAATCTTAAACTCGCGTCAGGACACGTGACCTGATCGAAAAAGCGTAAGACGGATGGAGAGTAGACAGCTATCCCCTCTCTACTACGCGCGTTTTCACTTCTGCCGGCACTCCCGGAGTGCAACCCGTCTTTTTTTTTTTTTTTTTTGGTGTAGTAAAACTGCATTTTAGGTGTTATTAAAAATTATTTTCCTAACTATCCTATCCTTACAATAATTTTATAAATACGAAAATATGTTTGTTTATTTGTTTGTTTTCCGTTGCATTAAAGTGATTTTAGTATGATTCTTTTAGAGTGTGATGTTATTGACAAATTTTTTAACGTGGTGAAGCATCTCATTTCCAACGGATATTTCTTTGACCATGACCATATCTTTTTATATCCATTGAATATCGAATAAATTACACTCCTTGATCATTGATATTTTTTTTTTCAGATAAAAGCCTGCTCAGTTTATATGACATAAAAGAGATGTTATAATAAAATAAGAATTCCAATTTGCATCACATACTTATAAGAGATAGAGAAACTAGACCTGCATGTGATGATTTACATAATTATCTCTCAACAACTATAAAAGGTCTAAATATAAACATTCTATATAATTATACTAATGTCAACCAAACTGAGTATTATACTTGTATTTATTTAAAAATATACACACATCTCAAAACATGATTATCAATAATTGACACCTGGATCACATAAATACATAATACATAATTAAATCGTATGACATATGGAGAACTAAAAATTCACTGTATAAAATCGACAGTCGTAAATATTTAACAGCTTATTGCTTAGTAATATACGAATTTTGAAGAACCTAGATTAAGTACTAGAGCACTAAGGCTAGGGAAGAAAACCGCATAAAGATTTATGATAGATAAAAATTGTGTCAACGCATAGTGAATGGCAAAGTTATTGTTGTTTACGTTCGAAATGTATCGTAATGTTTTATTAATGCGTTGTTTTCGTATATTTCTTTATCAAATTTCATGTGAAAACTTTACTAGAATATTAGAATTGATTTTTATGAATATCTCAAAACACGAACTTTTCACTTAAATCACTAAAATTGTGTTTTTGCGCACTTTCATTTGTAACGAAAAATAATAAGTATTTTTATGTCATACGCTTACAAGGAACCTCTATCATAATTTATACACAGTTTTAATATTATTATTTATATTTTAAAACAAAATTACCTTATGCATATCACCAGCCTTCTGCTGCTGGTTCATGCCCGAGGCCGTAGCTTGCGAATGCGCAGGCAGTATACTCGGCTGCGAGTTGATCACGCCCAGCGGACTGAACACGAACGTCTGGTTCTGCGTAGTGGGTATAGTCGGTATCGTCGTGTACCCCGGGAACGAAGCTGGTTGGAAAGAAAAAGTTAACAATGTGTTCCAAATTTGAATTTTTATTTCTTTTTCTTGTGACATATTCGAAATTTAAATTTGAAATGTTAGTGCTCTTATTGAAACTTTTTTTATAGGTGAAGTTAGACCCCGTTTTCCAATTACAGCACTAGAGCGCATTATGCGGCATAATGCTTAACGTTGAGTGTTCCAACTACAGCCACGCTTCGCACAATCGAGCACTCTTAAAAGTAATGCGCGTGAATTGATGCGTGCAATCGATTTAACATTAATTGTTGGAAAAAATTTTAAAGCTTTCGTTTCATTGTAGTTTTTTCGAAATAATCAAAGTTAATTCAAATTGTGTTAAAAAAATAAATATAAGTATGGATGAAGGTACACACATTGAAAAAAATGATAATGAAATAATCAAAATCCAAATTACTTAATAACCGTAAATAGTTTTCAACCAATTATTATGTATAGGTACCACTTTATTTACACATTAATGAGGTTATTGCTAACTCTATGAATATTATTTTTTTCATCACTGAACTTAGCGCAACCTGCTGGTGCATTTCACGTTCCAATTAAGCATCAGCATAATTCGGCATTGTGCGCCACTGAGTCGCATTATGCTCTGTAATTGGAAAACAGCCAGAATAACGGTGACGTACGTAATTATAGTCGAGCCAATTTAATAGGCAACATTTGACGTCTATCAATTTTATCTTGGAAGAGAGGTAACCTGCTTAAAAACATCGATTAAAGTGAATTAATCGATACGGACTTGAAACATTTGTCAATCGAACTTGAAACACATGTCAATTTTAAAATTCATCAGGCGAATCCCTGTCCCAGTAATATACTTTCTTTCGTAAATTTAAGGCGCAAAATAAGACAAGTATCTACATAATTAAAAAAAAAACACAACACATTTATTAATTTATGATGATTTTTATTAACAAGTTATCAATGCATTCGATTCTAGATGTCAGATTTCGATTTTTAGAGTAACGTCTCTGGTATTTAAAAAGAAAAAAGGTTTATTGACACAAAATTGTAGCGACGTCAGTTCTTTAAATCAGAAATTGTTTATTATGTTTAGAATGGTTTATCAGTAAAATCAAATCTTAAAATTACTTGTATCGGTCATTATTATTATAAATATGTAATCGTAATTGAAAAAAGTTAAGCAAATGTGCAGTTCTAACAAAACGGAATAACATATTATTCTATGTCGCCGTTACTAGGTTACGTTGTTGAATTTTGTTGAGCTGTCAAATGTTGCCTATTAAAATGGCTCTACTATAATAACATGCCGAGATACATTTATAAATTGTTTGCAGGCACATAACTCAGATTTCTCGTGGAGATAATTATTGCTGTATAGTTTGAGAGCACTAGAACATTATACGAGTGTCGTCGTGAATAAAAATAGTCACGACGTATCGAATATTTAACGTTAAAGAAATAAAATAGGAAATTTTTATCCTAATATGTAGGATTTTACACATACAGTAACGACAAGATTCACAACTACATCTACTCCAAATTAAATACAAGTACAGATAATAATTAAATACATTTATTGCATACATTGTGTGGAACTTAAAAGAAGCGATTGTAATAAATAAAAGAAAGTAAAAAGAAGCTTTTGACGAAGCCTATCAAACATCAATTATTCAATAACAGCTCCAAATTAATTAAAAATTGCCAATTCATAATAAATAGCGCATTCACATTCTTAGAAAAGATGTCATTGGTTTTCCTATAAAGCATTTATTGAAAAGTTTGAAAATAATATCTGATAATAATTATAAAGCACGTTTTATTTATAATTTCAATCAAAAAAATATATTTATTCACAAAAACTACAATTTGACACTTTTATAAGAAAAAGAATGCACCTTCGCGTAGTAACGAAAAGAAAAATAAATTTCATCCCTCATAAATTCAAGACAATGACATTCACATAAAAACATAAAATCACTTGACTTTCAACAAATACAATTATTATTATTCAATTTGTGAAAATTTCATAAACCTTGGTCCGGGTATGTCGTTAGACCTGAAAAATTCACTATAAAACTAAATAGTGCAGCCGTTCTTTGGTCCTATTGGGTTTGGTTTATTACATTTGGTAAAGAAATGCCACTATGACCCTTTTGGATATCGATATAAGTAATATAATCGGATAATGGGGTAATGCATGATGAACTAGCATTCAGTTTATAAGAGAAGCTAGGTATTTACGGGGTTCAATTAAAGATGATGACTATCTATGTAAGGGGTATTTTAATTTATATATCAATCAATTCAAGAATATTTCAACAGGGTTACAGGCATAATTCTCTACCTGGTTATACAAAGATAATATTATATAGAAGTCTTAGTAGTAATTCCAGTCGTATTTGGTTGTAATGTGATTGTGAAATGTATAGCTGAAAGTGAATGATTCAAAGGCATTTTATAGAAAATGGTATCTGAGAATGATCTATATGTATGTATCTATAATGAAAAAACGAGTCAAGTTCAACAATTAGTTGATAACATCATCAGTGTTCATTTTACCTTTAAGCAGTAGCTTTTTAATCTATCTCAAGTAAATAAACCACTTGAATCAAACACTTTGTCGAAAACAGTTCTTTATAAGCATTGGTGAGTTAGTGTAGAATATTAATGTTATAGTGTTAATTTATAAGTATTAAAGAAATTATTAGTGATAAAGTGTTAGAAAAGTGTTAAAGTGGTTTTTGGTTTAGTGTGCCTGCATGTTCAGTGTTCTTACTTGTCTGTCCTTGTAAAACTTGCTTGCCTTGAGTTGTCAGCATGTGAGGAGCCAGTTGGTTTCCTTGGAAGGGTTTCCCTGCAGCTATGACCTATAAAAATACACGAAACATACATTTTCCTGATGCGGAATGAGAGAGGCAAGAATGTTGTTTTGCATGAATTGTAGATCTAAATGCTGTATACAGTATAAAATAAAAGAATGTGGTCAACATAATGAGACTTAATAATAAAAAATGTAAAAAAAATTGAAAATCTATTATGCAGTAGTGTAATAAATAATAACAAACTTAAATTTAACACACTCAAACTGTAACTGCTGTGAGTTGACACGAGATAAGGGCGCGTCCACACCGACCTCCCCCTACATCCCACTCCCAAGCGGCATAAAGCCGAGTCTACACAACTACACGCACCTGTATCTGCTGCGAGTTGATGCCGGGGTGCAGCACTATTTCATCCGACACCCCTACATTCTACTCCCAAGTGACATATAGTCGTGTCTACACAACCACTCGCACCTGTATCTGCTGCGAGTTGATTCTGGAGTTCACTATTTTGTCCGGCATCATTAGATAAAGGCGCGTCCACACCGACCACCCTCTATATCTTCTTCTCCCAAGTGACATAAAGCCGTGTCTACACCGATTTCCTCCCCTCCAGGTCATATAAAGCCGCATCCACACGCACCTGTATCTGCTGCGAGTTGATTCTGGAGTTCACTATTATGTCCGGCATCATTAGATAAAGGCGCGTCCACACCGACCACCCTCTATATCTTCTTCTCCCAAGTGACATAAAGCCGTGTCTACACCGACTTCCTCCCCTCCAGGTGATATAAAGCCGCATCCACACGCACCTGTATCTGCTGCGAGTTGATGCCGGGGTGCAGCGCGATGTTGCCCGGCATCAGCAGCGATCCCTGCGCGTTGTACAGCTGCTGCAGGTACGTGTTGTTCTGCAGCGGCTGCTGGATCACCTGCACGCGCCCGTGGCCCCAGTCCGCGCTATAGAGAACAGTTTTAGTATAGATAGTGTTCCATTTGTATTTATCATACACTAATTACATATAACAACTACTTGAATTAAAAAAAAATAGAAAAAGTAAAGAATTCTTTCTATTCATTGAAAATTTCTCATTTATAAAGCATTTTAATGCTATAAAAGTAAACATAAAAAACAGCTAATGACATTAGCAAAAATGGAGATTTTGTATAAAAGTAAAAGAATCCATGCTATTTTAAATTGTTTTGTAATATATAAATGAATCAATTTACTATATCGCAAAACAATACATGAAAAGCTTATACATGGCGAGTGCTAACTGCTAATCTATACAATATACTATTCACGACACATACTAAACTATTAGATATTCGATTTTCTTACCTATCCATCGTTATTTCATTTGTAAGCCTATAATAAAAGAGAATTTAGTTAACTCACACAAAGGTAATTTTAAAATAGAATTAAAATTGCAAACAACCCTTTAGAAATCGAATTAGAGCGTAAACAAATTATACAAAATTATTTCTAAACTTGGCAAAATTAGTTCATTCCAAATAGGAAACTAACATATGGCTAGGCTGAATAAATAACCAATAATGGATGCTCGGTAACGTCTAACGAAGCACTAAAACAAACCAATTATGTGAAATTACTTATAATTTTGTACTTTCCATACACAATCGATTCTCAAATCTATGACTTATTCAAGAGGGAAATAGCACTTGCGAGTTGGTTTGTTTATAACCTTATGATAGGTTTCTATATTTCATCTTTAATTTTCAGGTTAACTTGCTCGTATAAAATTCCAGTAAGCGCTTTATTTTTTTATATATGATCATATTATTATAAAATACAGTAATATTTATAAACATTTGTAAAATAGTCCGAGAAATAACTGGAACTTATTTATCATTTGTAATGAGAAATTATCATTTTTTTTCTATCCCAATTAAATTGTTTTGGAACAAAACATTTCTAATTAGTCCTACGAAAAAGTGGCATTCCCAATTCATACATTGACGAATTTCCACCATGCACGCTGTATGCGAAACGTCAAGTTAATAATATAATGAATAAATCTCGTTTAAAATCCCCAAGTCTTTAAGTAAATTTAAAATACTCGGATAAAATCAAACAAAATACCAACTACCAACCTCAATTGCTGTGGGTGTTGTGTATTTGGCGGTAAGCTTTGCAGCGGCGCCATTGTGGATATACTCGCGCCGGCTTGCTGCTGAATTCCGCCAGCTGCTGCTTGCTGCTGCTGCACCTGGATGAGCAGCAAGGTTAATTATGAGGTATTAATAAAATGTTGCCAATTTGATGTTCTTCTTTGTAATTTGATGTTGTTGTTGCATCTTTCATCTTCTGTATCAAAGAAGCAACAAAAGATGTATCTGTATCATCTTTTGTATTGATGATATGAGGATATGTTACTGCTGCACCTGAATGACCAGCAACATTGATTATAGAGTAATCAACCAATAATTATTATACATTAAAACAATATGATAGCAGCTGATTTGGTGTTGGTTTGGCATAGCAACATAAATCATAAGAAGATATATGTATATAATAATATAATGTATCTGATTGCTTTGTTTTAGTAATATTACTAAAAATACACTTATTGCAGTTTCTTTACCTATATTATCAACAATATTGATTATAAATTAATGAGACAAAATATACTAAAGGCTTTACTGTATTGCCGCTATATTCCTGCACTTCAACGACACAATATTACTTAAAATATGACCTACTGTTGCGGAAATTAAAACATAAAACAATAACTCAAGATAGTCTAGCGTTGTTGCTGCCGGCACAAACTGTGAGCATTATTAATCATAAGCTGAGCATTATCAATCTAAGATAAAAACGGAAAATGTTCTGGCTTATTCCTGAATAAAAATTTCCTTTGTATTTGTCGAATAACTAGCAAATAAAAATGCAAAATCATATTTTTAATATGTATTAAGTATTATAAGTAGTATGAGGACTTCTTTGGACTTATTACGCAAGGCAGGGCAGGCAGGCATTATAAGGTTAGTAAAAACATACTTGATCTATCAAGTTTTATTACAATGAAAACCTAATTTGGAACCGATTTAAATACGTTACGTAACAGGTTAGCGGCTTCATAAGATACACTTTATATGGATGATAATTATACGGATAATGATATGAAGAAAATAAATTTTAATGTATTCAAACTTCTCACATGATTGATTCTTTATAAAACTATCGCAAGAACAAAGGGTAAATTACATTATATTAAAGAAAATTACAGTAGGATAATATATTTCACGAAGTAATCTTTCCTACAATCCTAAATCTAAGTTTGTTATGTTACCACGACTGCACCGCTGAGTGTATTATATTGAAATGTCTTGGGATAGATATGTTTAAGGACAGTCAACTTCTGTCAAGCCAACAAGTTTTGAATGAAAATAAAATAAATATAAAATGCTATCAAAAACGCGAAATTTCCACATGTCCAACTACACAAGAAACCTGAGATGATTTAAAAGAGCAACTATGGAGTTTCTTGCCGGTTCTTCTCCATAGATATTGCTTTCCGAATCGGTGGTAAATGTTAAAAATATGTAATGACGATTCAAAAGTGCTTCTACAAGAAGTCTAATTGTATAAATAAGTGTTTGAGTTTGTTTGAACCTTCAAAAACCCAAAAACAGTAACTAACCTGATGGGTCCCCATAGAGCTCGGCATCGAAGACACGACGGTCACCGTTTGGTGGTGCTGCTGATTCGGCTCGTGCTGCGACATACTCATACTTTGCTGATTCTGGCCTTCCGATATCTGTACAAACAATATATCACTTACTTACTTACTCACTTACTTACGTACTTACTTACTTAAGTACTTACTTAATATCCTAAGACCAATAAATGTTACAGTTAAATTGTAAACTCCGTTAGATTATAATATGTCCCACGAAATTGTTGTATCGAAAAATTTAGATCTTTAACATACTACTAACAATTTAATTGTTTTTCGGTATATTGGAAATATCATTTGAGATAATATTGAGTTAGGTATAATGATTGACAATATAACAGTCCAGCATCACTTGACTACTGGACCATAAACACAATAGACAGTAGACACAAGAATTAAAATCCCTATTCACCCATTTAAGAAGGGCCTAAACAATATAAAGAAATTGTCCAATTGTAATTCGCGAATTACTGCAACATGTATATGACATAATACACGTACGATTTTACTATACGAACATAATAAATGGAAGTATTTTGAGAAGGTCAAGGTGCTGTTGAGGAAAAAAAAGAAAAAAGAATTTATTTTAGTATGTTAAATTCCCAAGTAAAAGTGAGAGGTAAAATTGAAATTCATCGAGCGATAAAGGCGCCGACTACGTGACAATTTTATAAGAATTCTAAAATGTATCATAAATAACTTATTTTGTTTTTTAACTTTCTTAAATGCTACCTCAGAGGTTATATCACACACAATTAAGAAAAATGCAATTCCTTCCTTGACACTTGAACCAACCAAAGCAAGTACGCTGTACCAAACGAGATACACCGTAAAACTTTCTTCATACCGCATTCAGCTGAAGAGTACCTAGTCAAGTACCAAACTACATGCTAGAGTCTAGATGTTAGATCAAAGCCTTCCCGGCTGTCATACAAAAATGAACTGTCAAGTATGAAGATAGGGTACAAAATCGCATACCGTTTGCGACTTAATCTCGCCGCTCATGCCGCCCTTCTGGTTCTTGTCGAACAGTAGGTTCACGTTGTTCTGTGGTGACGAGAGAAAGCTCAGGTTGATCTCGCCTATGCCCGGCACGTTGAACTGCTGCGTGTGTAGCGATTGGTTGTTTACAACCTGTAGGAAAATTGTGTTTACTTATGGCCTTTGTTTTTGGGTACTTCAAGTACATTTATTAATTTCTGAGTTTTCTTCGAATTTGGATACTTCGGGTTGATGCGGTGATTGAGTGATAAAAAGTTAGGGGTATATTATACATCTCTGACATGTCATAACTAGAGAACAGCTTTTTAAAATAGTACGTACGTTTTACGTCTTCTTTGAATATGGTTTTTACACAATTACAAATTTAAATAACTGCATAGGAAATTGGTCAGTTAATTGGCGGAAAATTTGTTATAGTTTAAATTGTAAGCAGCATTCTTATCGTTTAATCAAATTAATTAATTCTCTCATGAATAAAATAAAAACCAATTATTATGTTTTACATTATAAATTCTTGGACTTGGAAAAAACTTCATTGGAAACCTATTGATCCCTTTAATTAGTAGTTTAATAGTAAAATAACCTCAATTAAAATGTAAATGCAATAATAAATTTCAAGTTAATCGTAAAACACATTTCATGAATGATATTCAAGTGAAAAAAAGTTTTGTAAAAGATTGAACATTCACGACTTCGACTTTGTTTAATGGAATGAAACCGAGTTTTGCTATGATCAATTACAATTTTTTTTACGATACCAGTCTTTTTAAGAAACATGAATTCGGTTAAAAATTAGCAATGTTTTGAAATAGTCATCGTATTCATAAAATAATATAAATTGAACATTCTCAACATTTTAAGTTTGTTGAACTGAATACGCTGTACGGTTGTATTTTCATTATTTCTTTCACTAAATAAACCTTTTAGCGCTTTTAACTTTAATACGGAGTTAATGCGAATACTTATTGAATGATATTCTATGAAGAGTAAATCTGCAACTCAGGAACCTATTCAGGAAGTTTTCCTTTAAGTAGCAAAAAATTGTAAAGCAAATGCAAGTCTATTACAAATCATATAGAATTATCTCGTATTTTTTCAATTGAACTAGAATGAAAATATATAACAAGATCTTTCAATCTATTAATTTAAGTGGTTAAATGGACTTGTTTAATAGTAAGTCTTCATAAATTTCAATATAACACCTCTATAAATACCTGAACAAATTTCTGCTGCTGTAAATCTTGTTGTGACTGAGGTAATTGCTGTATTTCTGGCTTAGATGGCTGCGATTGCTGCAACTGTTGTTGCTGCTGCTGCTGTTGCTGCTGCTGCTGTTGCTGCTGTTGTTGTTGCTGCTGTTGTTGCTGCTGCTGTTGCTGCTGTTGTTGCTGCTGCTGTTGTTGCTGCTGCTGTTGTTGCTGTTGCTGCTGTTGTTGTTGTTGAAACTGTTTTTGTAGCTGTAATGAACAGCTCTATAAGGGAAGGCACTGTTTTAACTATTAACAGAACTGGTTTTTCTTCACCAAACATTCATTCTATGCTCTATGGATGCTTTCGGAGCGCCCAATGAATACTGACTATTTTAAAACCTGCGTATTTTAGTACGTCCCGTGGTCGGTGTTGAACTAACCGACATTACACCCGACGACAAAACAAATACGATTCCTTGTATGTGTAAGCTGAGATGTGTTATTTGAGTTGCAACTTTGTGGGTACATAGTTATAAATATAGCTTTTTTAATAGCGGCGATCTCGTTTCGCAGAAAGGCTGTTTTTGAAACTATATCTAACCATAGGATAAAAATAAATAAAAATGCAACATTGTACGTTACTGTTCAACTACCATTGACTTTGTTCTTTAGTTTAATATTATAGAAAACAATTGGGCATAATACATACAATATAAAAATAAAACCACAATCCATCGTTAAATAATTCCGTTTCGTGTTTCGCCTCAAAACCTTCCGATACGGCCTTCAGAGAAAACAGGTTTGTAACAACGTTTAGTTAAATTTTCTGGTAGATATAATAGTGAGAGCTTTAGAAAAATCCCCTTTCTCTAGACCAATTTTTCAAAATACGTAAACATATCGACTACCAAAATGTATAAAAAATCTTGGTGTGGATATTAAATGCATAAAATATAAAATTTGGACGCCATATTTCAAATAACCTTAAACGAAAGGAAAAAAGCTTAATATAAAGGTGCGACTATTTCGAAGTCTACCCCATTTAATATACAGTATTTGTACGGCTGTCGGCTGTCGCGCCTTTTTTTATTATAAACGGAGGCGAGGGTTAGCCAGCTCCGTTTTAGGGGAGTGTTTTCTCGTCCTAACCGCTAAATCCATTCGATAAATCATCATCCTCAAATAGCGCTACGTATATTTTCTATGATGGAGGCAAATCCCATTCGAACCGTTTTAGACATTTAAATCAACGTGATGACAAGGTCACGCTTATATCTCTCATGAGGCGAGTTCTAGCGCGAAATAGCGTTCTCTCTGTCTTACTTATTCGCGTCTTAGGATGATGGAACGAGATGTCTCAAGTTTTGGGTTTCGTGTTAATTCTATAGGCATACTTTTATGTCGGGATATTAATATACGATAGTGGGATTGATTGTCCGGTTAGTTCGACTACCAAATGACCTAAGAAAGCTTTGTTTACGTCACATATGAATAACGGAATGACTTTGATGATAACACGATACTTGATTAAAGAGTATTTGTATTTCAGGTTTTCAATTCTTGAATTGGTTTAAGTTAACGTATGGGAATACAATTCTAATTATATTATATTTTGCCAAACGTGAATGATTACATTATACCTACAACAAAAAAATAAAAGAAACGTTATCTTTAGAGCAAGCGAGAAGCTTCAAGAATTCTCGGTGTGGCTTTTGCAAATCGATATTGCAAAAGCCGGCTAAGTCGAGTGCGAAGGCAAGTAAGCTTCGAAAAAAATGATGGCCGTGGTTTTTATCAAGCGGATAAATACTGAGTTGAATTTGGCATTTTAATATATTTCAAATAGTAAATAGTATATTTTATATTTCCAATTATACTAGTAAGTTGCAAAAACATGAATCATGCGCATTGCAAGTTACTAGTAGGTATTACTAGAACTTACAGACCAAAATCATATAAAACTTGAACAGCTAAATGCTAATCAGAATTCAAAATTCTAAGAATCGCCAATTGTTGGGAGTCAAATAAAAAGTATTCCTCACACGGACATGTGAAATATCTGTTATTCGCAACCAATAGTGAATAACGTGGCAGCAAAAAGTGTGGAAACGCCGCTCGTATCGAAACATAACTGGTTAAAACCTATCTAGATCCGCTCGTGGGCGTTTTATTTTTCAACAAATAAATCAAGTAGCGGTTTAGTTGAAAGTTGCATTGCATCATCTACTTTGAATTGTACGTCGCGGTGGAATATACTTAGAGCTTTATAAAGGCAGATCATTACACGCGACGGGATTCCTATGGCATATTATCACGATATCTTCCAGTATAAAGGAATGGACTCAATTTATACGTGAATGGTAGGAAAACAAGTACACCCGATAATGGTTCCGATACAATGGTGTCAATCACATACTATAAGATCACAATGCACCTCGTATCACATGCTAGGTGTTGTTTGTCTTATAAAGACTAGCCTTGGTAATTCAACACTAAGATTGTAAAAAGGTATTGCTGCGAGCTTCTATTACAAAAGCACATTAAAAGCGATGTCACTCCCGTAGCACCTTGTCACGTTACGAAAGAGGTATACGATATCTCCTTTGTAGTGCTGTAAAACTTCGACCTACATAACGTGCTAGGGTGCAGCAGCAAAAGCAAAATATGAAATGTAAAGAAAGATGCTAAGTGCTTCAACAATAACATGCCATTAACGGCAACGTCGTTCAACCTATAATAATACGAACGAAAGTTCAATAATAGGTATTTCATATTATTATTGAACTTTCTGCAGTACCCGAGAGAGTACTTTAGAAAACTTATAGAAGAGTTTTATATAAAAAATATATATATATAATAATACTCAACAGAATACTGAGAACATGTGAAGAAAGCTGAATACATATAATAAACACCACGTAGGTACTAACTCACAGTACTTTCCAACGCTGTATAATGCATACATAAATCATTTTTTATTATTTATATTTATTATCCCACGTAACAGCATATTTCATAATATCTTTCTTGAATTCTTGTACATTTTGCATGAACCTTTTGGCGGATTTTATGTAATTTATTTCATTTCACGAATTTATACAACTTGTAGGTACCTTTTATTTAAATTTCTTAAAAAAAGAACAATATAGGCATTATGCGGTAGTGGAAGATGAAATACTGACTTAAAAAAATAATTTAGGAATAAATAATAATCGTTGAAAGCCATTAAGCTTAAAGAGCTTAAGTAGATTTACGCCCACTTATTATTTAAACAGTATCTATTTGAATAATATACCTAGAGACATACTACATTTATAAAGCATATTTTTGAACAAGATTATCAGTATTTAACAAAATAAGTCGATATAGGTACATTGGAATAGAAAACATGCACAATTCACGCATTAGACCGTAGATTACGAAGTAACTATTCTCTAATCTGTGCCGTAGACTGGATACCATAAAATACTTTGAATAAATATTAAAAAGAAATATAATAATTTATTTTTATATTTATTTTTAATATTTAGGTAAAGAATTGTATAAAATACAGATTCACGTTTATTACAGCGCGGTCGATTAGCATCTAACCACTACACGTAGGTCCCTAAATGAGACTCCTGAATCTCTCATAATGAGCGAGGGGAAACGAACCCAAGCTAAAAACTAATATCCGTGGAGCGGAATCTACCTGATGGGCAGACGGTCGGCGCAGACGTCATTTCACACAACAGATTGTTATTTCTCAAAATTTAACAAGCCCTTTTATTGCTTATACGTAGGTAATTAGCTTTTAAAAAAAAGAAATAGTATCGTACTCGTATATAATATCTGTGATTAAACGATTGAAAAATAATTAGGCCTATAAAACATATGGAACAAATAGAACGTTGTGACGACTACGACGACTTGACGGAATGTTTTACTTAATGTAGGTACCTACGTGGAAAAGATTGTTTTACTACCTACGTTTTATTGTAAGTGGCTAAAATGTAATCGATTAATCGTTTGCGTTTTACATATTATTATAATGCAATGTGAACAAACCAATCTAACCTCACTTCTTGATAAATGACGTATTGACGAGTTGCATTAGAAAATTCCTACCAATGGTTTTCCCAGAAATATCTAAGAACAATCATATTTTAATAGTTATGAGAAATAACTGTCTATGGATATTTTTTTACCGCAGACACTGGCTTTTATCTACTTCTTTATCCCAAACTCATTATATTGTCAAATTGGCGTTATACAGGTAAACTTTTGCATGCATTGTTGCGCTCGTCAAATTACACCCGCCCATAAACGAAGCGCATTATATACTCCATAATATTCTGACACTTATTGCTTATATGATAAGGCTGATATTCTTACGCAGTATCGTCAATGCGATATACCTATGTGTATCACTGGTTTGCGGATTATACATCCTAGTAATCGATCCGACCGATGAAGTACTACGATAGCGTTGCAAAGATTTTAACGCCGTGTTAGAAAAACGAAGTATATAAAATATCACTAGCGTTATAAAATAGTAATTAAACTTCATATACAACAAAATGTAAAATATAAACCTATAGATATAGAATATACCAATGAAAAACAAATAAAAAACAAAATACTTACCTATATTTTACCAAGGAACTTCAACTATTGCAACAAACTAATAAATAACTTCGTTTAAGACTATTCTTTTTATAAACTCACTATGATTATTTCTTAGGATTATTTTTATTCATGTCACATTTAATTACTTTTTATCCGTCTAAAGATTCCGAGTGATCGCAGCCATATTGTCGTGTACGATGATATTGTTGCAAACAAATCTCCACTCACCCGCAATTTTTTTTGTATTTTTTTTAAAGTGTACCTTATTTTAGAATAACTAAGTGAATTGCAAAAATTCTATAAAACTCATTTTCATAAACCTATATCAGTAACATAAATAAATTTTGAGTTAAAATTGTTCCCTAAAATTTTCGAATGTTCTAAAATGTGCTTACAAAGATAAAAATTCTCGAATTCAAAATTATTGGCCTAACAAAGATTAAGTAGTGACAGAGGAACGATTGGTAAAAACTGTTAGCCGGTAATCATAAATGAAAAAATTAAATATAATGAAATAAAAAAATGTTCCCAGGCATATTCACACACCGTTAACGAATACTAAACTGCGCTTGTACTATGGAAATTAGATAACTGATACTCAAACCATCATTTAACTATCGTTTCACTCTGAACAAAACATTTATAAACTGTATTTATGAATTTAATTTAATTCCTATATAGCAGATCTACATTATTATTATAGTGATTAATAAAAAGCTGAACAGTTAGTTTTATTGAACGCGATTTTCTATAGAACTACTACACAGATTTCAAAAATTCTTTCACCGTTCGTTATGTAGGTAGATACGTTGGCATATACAGTGGTGGTCACATAATTAAAGACACTAAGAACATTTTATACTACCCAAGACACTTCTCTCAACATTTTTTTTTACTCTACCATTGGAACTTGTTAAATAATTTTAAAATATTCAGGTATGTGTTGTCTAATGCTAAATTAAATTTTATCTACAAAACTTGTCGGTTTGTTAGATTTTATTCGGTTCATCCTTACTACTAGCAGTTTTAACCTAGCAAAGGTCTGGCCATATAATTAAAGACATTAGACTCGCTTATAAGAAATATAAAAAAATATTATTTTAATGAGATTATTTTTACAACACAAAATACCTGACGTATAATTTACAAAACATTTTTACACTTTTCAATATTTGGTTGCATGTCCTTTGGCAGTAATGACGGTTTACATCTCTTGGGCATTGAAGCAACTAATTTTGTTCAAGTTACATCACTAAATTAGTTCCATTCTTCGAAAATGCTTTGCAAAGTTAGTCGACGTTTGATGACCGCTTTGCCGCGACTTCTTTCTTTCTTGATTTCATAAGTTTTCGATCGGATTTGAATCCGGACTGTAGGGGAGCCAATCCAAAACAGTTACAGATTGGTTCCTTAACAAGCACTTCACTACTTTTGCTGTGTGCTTAGGATCATTATCGTGAAACAACAGGTAAATTTTCCTCTGCATAGGGCAGCATGGATTGCTCTAAAATATACTTGTAATGGAATTTATCCTTGTTGCCTTCTGTCTTTTTGACAGGTCCAACACCAAGTCCAGAAAAACAGCGCCACACTTTGATATTTCCACCCCCATGTATGACTACTTTTTAGAGTATAGTGGATCCATTTCCTTATTGAGATGGCGTCTTACATATTGTTTTCTGACAGAATTAATCATATTAATCTTAGTTTCATGCCAAAACAGCACATGTTTCCATTCTCGTTCAGTCCAGTGTTCGTATTTTGTAGCAAAGTAAAATCTTGCCTTCACATTTTGTTTTTTCAAAAGTGGTACTTTCCGAGATACTTTTCAGTGCTAGTTTTCCTCACACAGTCTCCGTCTAATTGTCCTTGCAGACATCCCCTTCAAGCTTGCTGCACCATACAACTCTGAACTGTATCAGTTCCGACTTTTTGAATGGATCTTTTTAGCCAACAACACCATTTTTGAATCTTTCGGCCGAGTAGTTTCACTTGGTTTTGCTTTTCTGAGTACGTTTTCTGTCGTGTGGAACATCTTGACATGTTTTATAGCATTCATAACCATATCCTTGAAACAGTTTAATTATCATGGAAGTTAAAAATATTTTGTCTTGTGGACGAGTCGCAACTCTTGTTTTTAACTATAATAATTGATATTAAAATTAAAATTCATACGTTTAATACGTATGAATTTTAATTTTAAAAGCTAAAAATACCCAAAAAAATTATAGAGTGTCAACGATTTATGAAATTACGCGACAAAACGAAGTAAAGCACAATGCTGTTTCTTTTTATTTATAAAAAATTATAACTCATTTCTTGTTGTCTTTAATTAAGTGACCAACTACACGTACGTTAACAAAGTTTGTGTTACATTCCCACAGAGAGCAAGTGTCGAAACTAACAAGGAATATAACTATTTTTTGTCCCTCATTTTAAAGAACATATTGTCTTGTATGGTTTCATAAAAATAATACTACATTAAATACCTTTTTCAGATAATTGTACTTCCTAATGTAAATATTTTATGGTCAATTAGGGGGTGTCTTTAATTATGTGACCACCACTGTATGTACCATGGGCGAAGCCGGGGCGAGCCGCTAGTATAAAATAATATGACAGATCTCATCAATTACTAGTTTACGTCATTGTATAGGTAACAAAGTCTCATAGATATACGCACAACCCACAGGCAAAACCCAAATAAAATCGAACTCAATCTAAGCGTGTTTCCGACGTAGGTCTCATTAACTTGCCGTAATATTATGCTGTTACGTTCAAATCCTACATTATTCATTACACACATTGGCATATTACTCTATCTCCGAGAGAACCAGTTAGGTTCGTTAGTTATCAACAATACAGTTTCTTGTTTAATGACAATGATTTATAATTCGTAACTCTCAAATTGGAACCAACAGAGTACCTATTATTATATTAAATAGGGTATTGAACAAGTCACATGGTATTTAAAACTTAACTGTTACTCAAGTACAGTGCAGTATGAACAGTTGAACACTATGAAATGTCTTATAACATTCATATATTTAAGCATCAAAATCTGAGTTTATAGTTGTACAATGTGTAAAATCTGAAAGTTATTATGTAATACAATTTAATAAACTATCAAGATTTAACTAAATGAATTACTGGATGTACAAAATAACTACATTAATTTCAATTGTTGGAATACGGAATATGCAATTTTTTTGAAGACATTTTTATTAAGTCAATCCCATTACTACTAGTAAATTCTAGTAAATATATCTTCTTTGTACATAGATTATATACATAACACTATCTTAAATACATGAATCATATTTCTTAGTATTTGAGTATCTAATTATTTCTTATGTATCAATGTTATCTGACTATAGAGATATCACTATTCCACAAAATTGTATTTCTGCATTATCAAGTCATTTTGTATGGTACAAAACCTAATTTATACTTAAAATAATGCATTTGAAATAAAATATTATAGAAATTCGGTAAAATATTATAAAAAGTCACTACCTGTTATAATGTACCATGACTACAAGTACCCACAAAGGTGCAGATGCAGAACATCTTCACACATAATTATACAAAAAAAATGAACCACATTCAAATTAACAGAGCCTAACAAAATCAAAAGGGAAGATATGATAGGCAGGTTTTAAATAAAAAAAGAATTATCAAAATCCATTCACCTAGTGCTGAGGTAATTTACCAAAAAAAAAACAGTTGAATTTAGAATCTCTTTCTTTTTTGAAGTTGATTGAAAAACAAATTTAAATAAACTCACCAATTCTTGTTGATCCTGTTGATTCTTCAAATGCTGCTGTATAGCCTGATGCTGCCGCTGCAACGCCTGCTGCTGCAACTGCTGTATCTGCTGTTGCTGCAACTGCTGCAGTTGTTGTTGCTGCAACTGTTGCAACTGCTGCTGCTGTTGCTGTTGCTGGATTATTTGTTGCTGTATCTACAACATTTTGTTGGGTTAACAAATGAAACTATAAAAGAAAGCAATAAAACAACAATAGGCTTCAGAAGTTGTAGTATTAAAAATTATCTGTGCAAATTAACTTATTTGCACACATTAATGCAAGCAAGCTTTTATCTTTGAAACATATTTGTTTGCAATAACAAAAACAATAAAATAAAACACTTGTTTTCAATACATGCAGTGTTTTTCAATTAACTTCTTTTATCTGAAAATATTTGTTGTAAACAACAAAAACAAAACATTACATGCAATCATTAATGTATTTTGATATGATGGTGAGTGAACAATGTAATTAATTTCATTTTCTGGGGTTATCGTTAAGTATTGATATTAATTGATTATAGTTCACATGTTATTTGATAGGTAACCTACATTATGTCTTGTAGTACTGGAAAAATAATTGGAACATTTGTATATTCCAAATATTGTAAATGAGTATAGCTAAGGTTATTTACTTTAAAATAAGCTCTTAGGTTATGTTTAAATGTTTTTGCAGAGGTTTTCCTACTATGGGTATGTCATGGTGTGTTATGAATAAGTAATTGAGTGTAGGTATATTAAGATGAATATATGGATGTCAGAAAATATTCCTTACTTGTAGTTTATCATCATCTTCCTTTTGATTTCGGTATCTATAATCTTCTGCCTGCGAGTGACTTTCAGGCTCAGACTTGGGCTGTTTAATCTCAGGCCTTCTAAATGTGCTGTTTTGTTTGTCCAAGGCCAGCAATGTGTTTGCAGCTTCGTATTTATCCTCAGTTGTGATGCCTGCTTTCTGGGCTAATGTCTCCAAGTACTGTAGCGGACGTTTCGCCGGCTTCGCTACAACCTTACCCTTGTCGGTCGGCGTTCCAGGCGACTGTTTAGGTACCGTCCGCGTAATAGTTATACTATTCTTAGTGAGGTCATCCTTCTTGTCATTCTTGGGCTCTAATGTAAAATAATTCTTAGGATAGTTGTCTTTATCCTTTTCCCCATTTAAATTATTATTCTCTATCAATGTTATTGTTGTTGAGTTTGTGACTTTTAATGTTTTGTCTTTTGAGTCTTCCTTAGGTTGGACAGTGGCCCCCGAGCCATGAGTAGGAGACAGGAGCTGTGTGGGGACATGCTGGGTGACCAAATTAGCACTGGGAGCTTCGGGAGGATGTAATTGTTTTTCTGGTGGTTTTGTTAATTGTTGCTGTTGAAAACTTGGGCTCTGTGGCTGTTCCTTGTCCTGATCTTTCTTCTTTTGGATGTTATCTAATATTTCAGATCTAAAAACAAAAACATACATTTGAATAAAGTAAAAAATTAACAAGTGTTTCATTAAACTAACAAGCTCCAGGCATTCAAGTGCATTTGTTACCATAATACCTGTGAGTATCAGCCATGGCTCGGATTTAACTATAAATTTACTGTACTGTAGTATACTTTATCGGCATTGAATTTTAAGGCGAAATGGAAACCTTACATTTAACAATGTATTTAGTTTCATTACATTCCCAGGTTTGTAACTAAATTATTACACATGACAACAGTAAACCGATAATATTAATATTTGCTTGACTCTACTCTTGTGCTATAGATACAATGGACATACTAATAAAAATTAAAAATCAATAAAAATATACCAAACAACTTTCCGGATAGGAATTAGGAAACAAGGAAATTATGTGCGAAATCGTCCATCAATGTCAATGTCAAAGTCACTTGTAATCTACAGAGTAGATACCGAGTAGTGATGCCTAATTAAATCGTTAATCGTAATTCGTACAAACATCAAGCCACGTTCTAACTTTAAATCATCATATATTATTACATATCTCATTTTTAAAGATCAATTTAACCTAAAATTAACAATTACATATTTGTATTCTCAGATATACATTTTAATTTTTAACAAAAACCACCCATCTTATGGATTATGGACATCATGCAGTTAACAATATATTATTAGTAACAAGGTATTTAACCCTCTGTTAAAATTATCATACATAGTAAAACTAAAGTCGCATTCTTTTTTTAGTGTTCATCATACTTACCATGACTATAATAAAAATAAGGTTATACACCTATTTAGGGAAGAAACCCAAATGAAAACGGCTCGTCTGGCATTATTTCACAAGGGGAAGCAAAAAATAATGAAATGTGCGAAAGAGAGAGCATTATGCGAACACGTGTGGCATAAAAGAGAGGTATATAAAGCGCACTAGGGGAGTTGGAGAGCGAACCGGTTCTGCATGTGTGCAGACAGACGGAACCCTCCCCCCTCACTAACCGACCCTCAGGCACGAGAGCCCCACATTGTCGGCATTTCCCCGAAGCGTTGCAATAATAATACCAACTCCCCTCGAATAATAGATGATGCTTTTATTATTATGTATAGAGGCATTAACAAAAGAAATATGTAGGTAGGTAGAATTAATTTACAAAATACCTCACATTTACTTAATTTATATGATTTCTTAGAAGTGCCAAAATGCCGATAGAAACACAATTTAGAACCACAATTATTTTTAATTTACCACACTAAGCCACACGCGACGCACTCAACCACATCCATTCGCAGCGATAAAGTAAAAAGTAACATAAAATACCTTTTGGTGTAAAAACCATAAGAACAACGTTCCATCGTTCAAAATAAAGGGTTAACTGAAACGTAAGCGCCGACCCATGCGGCAGTTATTAAAGAAAAAACAAACAAAAAAGGTAAGGATTGAGACATTCGCACGGGTGAAAGTAAACACAACACTTATTATCGACGAAAACGACATACAAACACACTTTATCGACAGTGCGGTGCCCGTCTCATTGCAACAATAACCTCCTTTTCGAATGGCGAAACACAACTGAGGTAACTGCGCGCGCTACCACCGTCTCCCCGCGCCCAATCTCTTCACCCCGCGCAACGAACGCTCTGCTCACCCATCGCCAATGGTACGCCCGCTGCCAATGCTCGCCTGTCATTGGTAGACTCGTTTTATGACCGTTCCACAAACAAAACCGGTTGCTAAGAACGGCACGAAAGGGCGCGAGGAACAAAATTAGCGTTTCTGCGTTATTATTATTACTTCTGCTTCTATCCTGCTTACACTTGATGTTGAAAGCGAGAGAGAAGATATAAAATATTAGCTCTTCGCATCGCCCCGCAGCATACCTTTTTTATACTTTTCTCCAGCCGTTTGTGTAGTAATAGTAATTAAGTAATAAAAAATTGAGTTTACACATATTGTAAATAAAATAACAAAAAACCGGCCAAGTGCGAGTCGGACTCGCGCACCGAGGGTTCCGTAAAATTTAAGGTTTTCGGAATTTTTCCTTTATGTGTGCTATAAAACGTTGCTTCATGCCAAATTTCAAGATTCTAGGTCGACTGGAAGTACCCTTTAGGTTTTGATTCCCTTGCGAGTACTTGCGAGTTTCAAAATATGCAGCTTAAATTGCTGTTTCTTTTGATTGCGTTGACATAGAAATTTGATTTTGTTACAGCTTAAAGGTATTATAGACCTGAGTATTTGGTATGAATTTCAATTTAATACCTCTACGCGTTTATGAGGAAATGGGTAGTTAGTTTAAAATTATTAAAAAAAATATATTATGTGATGTAACTAAAAATTTATGTCTTTCGTAATTTTTCCTTTATCTATGCTATAAGACGTTGCTTCGTACCAAATTTCAAGATTCTGAGTTCACGGGAAGCACCCTGTAGGTTTTGATTCCCTTGCAAGTGTCGAAAATTTGCGGCATAAACGGCTGTATCTTTTGATTGCGTTGGCTTAGAAGTTTGATTTTTTCACAGCTTCAAGGGACAGTAGACCTGAGTAATTGATATAAATTTCAGCTTCATACCTCCACGCGTTCCTGAGAAAAAGGGTCTTGACAGACGGACGGACGGACGGACGGACAGACGGACAACAAAGTGATCCTATAAGGGTTCCGTTTTTTCCTTTTGAGGTACGGAACCCTAAAAACTGTATAAATGCTCAATTAATAAAAATAATATACGTACACAAAAATAATACTATGACATAATAATATATTACCTAACATTATTTTTAATTAGGTAGGTACTTATTAGTAATTTTCGGCACCTTTATTTTATTTATATTTTGAAACTGTGATCATCAAATAATAATGAAATATGCTATTATGGCAAACTTTCTTTAAATTTCTGTTTTAAGTTAGTAACGAACGTTAACTTTTTGTAACTGTAAACTTTGTAGCGAAATATTTTATATCATCATGTCCCTCGCTCTTCGCCCCTTAGCTATATTTAAATATTATTTAGGGGATAAACCAGTTTACTTTGTCCTGGAATAAAATGAATAGATATTATATATTAGTAAGTTATAACCATTGAGTGGCGTCTGATTGGTTGTTTTCTAATGTATCGTAGCGCAGCCCTTTCGTTTATAGAAGCAATGCATATCTACATGTTTCCTCCCCATCAACAGAAAACCTAGTTAAAGTAATAATATATTTTGTGTTTATGTAACTATATTCGATTTCGATGTTATTGAAATCGATTATAGTCCTTTTCACCTATGATGATTCCTGTGACACTTCATCGTGTTCCGAATTACGTATTTTATGTTTAAAACGCCAAAATAATTTTAGTGCATAATATTTTTATTTTATGGCGGCATTATTACGAAAAATATAAAAATGAAACATCTTAAGCTTATACATCAAAAACAGTATTGTTTAGTTTAATATAATGAAAAATAAAATAAAATAACACAAAAATATAATACCTACGCAATTCGTGTACATGAAATGAATCGTTGAAAAATCATAGAGTTGGAAAATCATATAATCGGCGCCCATCTTGTGATCGTTTGTCAATCGAGTCAATCGTCTGTACGAGTGCGTCAGCCTTGTATACAAGTTGCATTTTTATATTGATACTTTACGTGGTATTCTGTTATTGTTACTAATTGTTATTGTTGACTTTTTGTTGCTGTTGTTTGCTAAGTTTCCTTAGTTAATTGTTGGCGAAATGCCGAAAAAACTAATTTTGGTACTTTATTAAATCGATTTCATTTCCATATAAAATATTATCGATTATCGGAAACAATTGATATGATTTCAGTAAAGACATCTCTACACGTGTCAAAAATCGATGTGTCACAGAAATCATCTTAGGTGGAAAGGACTATAGAAATTAAGTGCTGCTTCTTGGCTGCTTGTCACTATTTTCTCTGACAGTTGAGTTACAGCACACTTGACACTACAGCGACTGAGACGGTGACAACTGACAGTCTAATGCCCGTTTTCACCAACAACCCGCAAAATTTAAGTGTCACCTAAGTCAGTTTAGGGGATACCTAACGTAAAATTTGCTTTCACCGACGGATAAGTGTCACTTATATCGTTAGGTAGCCCTTAAAATTTAGGGGGTGAATATTCGATCCCCTAGCGTTTAAGTGACAGATATTTATCCTATTTAACGTATTAAAAATGGATAGCGACTACGATACAAAGATTTAGAAGCAATTGAAGATATAGAATTATAAAATAACCGAAGTTTGTTAAGGCGAACGCGAATTTACCGTGAAAGATCAAAGGATTAAAAAAAATATGATGACAGATAAATTTTGTACACATTTTCTCTTTTCTGCCATTATTCTTTATAATATAATTACAAACACCAAAGAAAAATCACACTCGGAATCAAACAACGAATGCAACCGGCAACAAAATCAAAACAGAACCCATGGACGTATAAAAAAAGACGGACGGTATATCGCCTAAACATTGAGTGAAGCCTAGTAATGGCGGCGAAACATCCATGTGTGTGTGCCATGTTGCCATGGCAACAGCTGTCCTGATGACAATGGCGGCTGTATTTTTTTCTATAAATTTTGCCGTAATAATTTTGTCATTAAAACATAAAAGAAATAACTTGCTTCCCTGTGGAATGTAATCCCTTGTGTTTTGTTATTTAAAATTGTACTGTTGCGACACCATTTAACCACGCAAGACGGCATTTTAAATATTTATTGTGAAACAGTGACGCAGTTAATCAGTCGGTAGTTCACGACGTAATGGCGGCCGACTAGCTTACTATGGTGAGAGTGTGTGCGTGTTTATTGTCTTTACACGATCGCTAGCTTACTATGGTGGCTTCACGTTGTTTGTTCGTAATACGGCGTCCGTCTTTTTTTATACGTCCATGACAGAACCTAAATAATTTCACGAAGCGACTTGAGTCACGCGATGACATTGTCATTTGTCATTAAAAATGTCACTGTGAAATGTGATTTTAGACAAAATATAAAAA
>CAJQZM010036298.1:0-36875 GCA_907164665.1 Colias nastes
TGATATTCATTGTTCATTATAATGTGTATTTAATACATATTTTGGTATGGAAGACATCAATAATTTTGTATATGTACCTACAGCTATTTTAACTGGGAATCCAAACCGAATTTTATGAAATGTAAAAAAACAAAAGCTAAGTTTTTTCATGATCGATTCAATGTTCCATCTAGAATCTCTTCGACCACTTAGAAAAAAGGTTCAGACAATAACTAAAATGCAGTAACACCTTTCATATATCATAATACTAGCTTTCCGCCTACGCGTACGGCCTCGTCCGCGTTTTCAAAGAAAAACCCGCATAGTTCCCGTTCCCGTGGGATTTCCGGGATAAAACCTACCCTATGTTGCTCAGTGAAGATGCAGCTTTCTAATGGTGAAAGAATTTTTGAAATCGGTCCAGTAGTTTATGCGTGAAAACCATACATACATACATACATAATTACAAACCTTTCTTCTTTATAATATTAGTATAGATATAGATTATAAACGGTGTGGTTCAAATGCAAACAAAACAACCTAAGAAATAACACACGCATTGATATCCCCATAAAGAATACATAGAAACATCTAGAACACTACATAATATAGAATACATCAACACTAATACACACTTTGTATTCAATGGCACACATACATAATTTAAGATTGCAATGTAAGCTCATAAAATATATTTACATGTCTATTTTGTTGGCTGCGAATGTATAATAATAATATCGCTTTTTATTGCGCATGTTATTACACGTTGTGTTCAGAAACTCCTATATTTAACGAGCTCATAATTATATTATTGAGTAAATAATGGCGAAAATTTACTATGGAAGGCAGTCAAACTTATTTTATGACTCGTTATGATATTAAACAGTTTCTAGTTTAATATGTTGACCTTCAAAAATACTATAGTACTTAAAAAACAAACTTGCCTATTGTTTTAATTATAGTGTATATTTAATAAAACTTTTTCATGGACGTTTTAAAATAAACATAATTGAACAAATTCAAATAATACAATTTCATATCAAAATAAAAACGAAAACTTAAAAAAATATATTTATCAACAACAATAATAATTTTAGAGTCCAACACAAATTTATATAAAAATGAAAAATTATATTATTCCTGTAACATAGTGAACTCATTTCAAATAGCAATAAAACCTCTTTAGTACATAATACTCTAATTTAAAAATATAAACCAGAGGCGACGTTTCTGTGTAATAAAATTGTAGCATTTCTCCTCGACTATAATTTTAAAAATGTTTATTATAGAAATAAATGTTGGGAGGATTGCTCCTCTGTAATTAATATGAGACTTGTTTAAAATTATACGCGAATTGAATGTAGGAGCTTTATAAAAACTTAACTTTAAACATAAAATAAGAATTTATTATGATGATTAAGTTTACTTCAAAAGGGATAAGAATAGGTGCAGCTTTCTAAGAATAGGTGTATCATAATATTATTAATAGTTTAAGTAAATACCATACGAATATTAATTCGATCGTTTATCTGTTTGTCGCTTACCGCCGCGGCCGTCTGTATGCAGATCTTTAAAATTACGGAATAGTTCTAGATGTTTTTTTTAATAGATAGAGTCGATCTTGAGGAAGATTTAAGTATATTATAATTTCTTATGTCTGTATTTGCTCGGGCGAAGCCGAGTGTGGAAAGCTAGTAATATTTCCGCCTTTCTATTAATAAGTCTGCAACATATCAAATTAAGTTTATAATCCATATACAAATCTGAAATTTAATTCGTTACAGTATGTCTGTACGACTAATGAACTTCAAATGTATGAATAGACCTTGTTAGCGACGCATTTGGATCTTAAAAATATGCATTTTATACTTATTTGTTTGAAGATTGGATTACTGACGCTGGCTTGTTGACACTATTGTGCTCAATGTTAATAAATATTATATTACATGATAGTTAGTAGATTTGTAAATACCGACGGCTACTAAAAAGCTTTTTCCAGCAGAAAAATCTTAAGAAAAATCTCAAAATAATTTACTTACCAAAAAATCCAATAACCTATTGAATTAGTGATAAGTATTAAGCTATCCATCTCAAGAATAAAACATATCCATTGTCCCTGTCTAATTAAAAGTAACGATAGCTTTTCCTCCCAAATATACTGCGATTCTCTCAAACGAAGTAACCATCAAAGACCGCTTTGTGAAAAGATGTTAGTTTATAAAAGTTAAAAAACTCATGTTACTTCAAGCTAGAGCCTATAAAGTGGAAGAAACCGAGGATTACTATCCTTTGACCTTTTACGAATTGAAACTATTTTTAGTAAAAATAGTTTCAATTTGTAAAGCATCAAATGAAATTGGAGAAGCGTGGATTTCTCTATGTGCATTGGGATTAAGTTTATTTTACTATGCCAATTTAAATTGTAATAAATTTATTTTACTGTGTCAACTTGTATTGCTTGAATAAATTATGGAAAGTGTTGGATTAGGATGAAAGATCTTTTTAAATTTCACCCATAAATATTTTTAATTAAAATTTGAGCGAAGTGGAAAAATGATTGAGGATTCTGTAAGTTTTGCATTCAATGTAATAAAACCTTAATTTTATTAACGTTGTAAGTGCTGTATTTTTATAACAGTTTTACAAACTAAGTAAAAAATAAATAGTTTTGATTTACTTTATGTGATATTCGTAGTCAGTTCGTGCGAAAAGTAGTATTTCATGTAAGATTACGTTTCGAAGAAATTGAATCTTAAATGTAATAAATATTCACGAAATTAAGACATTATTAAAAACCCGAGGCGCTCCAAAAAGCTTAAACATCTACAAAACTGTACAATAATTTCCAACACTACAAAAATGCTACGAATCGACTTGAAACGATAAAGTAAACATTACAAGGAAAACAATTTACGTCTCCTCATAAATCTCAATGAAGGTTACGGAGGAAATTGCAAACTTTCTAATATCAATGCTTTTAGAAGAATAATGAAACAGAAAAGATTCGGAACGCGTCTAGTGGCGGCCATGAGGGGTAATTTGTACGGCCGTTCCTTAGAAATATTTCGTACTGGTTTAAAATAACAATTCTGCTAAATGGCTCGTGGAAAATTAATCTTGACGTTTTGTTTTTCTTTCAGGAAACTTTGCAAATACAAGATGGATAAATCTTGTTTTGGTACGGATTGTCTTGAGTGTTTGCTTTGTGTTGAGTAGTGTCACGGATAGAGTTGGGAAGGTAGATTTGTTTACCAATTCAATCTATGTGAAAAAAATATTTGATTAACATTTAATAATATTTTTTATTAAATATAATAATATTTAATTGAATAATATTTATTTAATAAACATTTGATTTTGTGTAAAAATCTAAGAAGCTCATTAGCATGCACTTTATTATCGACAAGTGATAAATAAGAGTCTTTATTAATTATATCGTAGATATTATAATGCATAATATAGCATAGCAGAAAAGCTATATAAACTACAATAACAACACAAACTACAATCACTAATCAATAAAATTTCATTCACTACACAGCTAACTTTTCAAATAAACCAAATAAGTTAAATTAATTCCTCATTTCAAATAGTGAAGTTAAACAACACCATTAAATGCAGTTGCGAATCGAATGTCTTTAATATTTAAGTATCGCTAATAGAATCAGACAGCGATCAGTTTAAATAACTTTAAAGTGCCGTGCTTCCGTTTGTGCCGATGAAATAACTGAAAGCTTACAAATAAATAAATCGTATTAATTTGAGGCCTTTTTCGTTGAGAACAGCGTATTGGAGTCTACGTATTTTTTTTATAGAATGACAATATGTCTTATACTATTGCATACTAGTGGTGGCTATTTTTTTTTGTTAATCAGGTAGTATTTTAATAGTTTTAACGTTAAAAGTATACAATTCAAAGATTCAGACCTTCAATTTTCAGACTTTCAATTTAAAGACAAGACCTTCATTTGCCATGTGACCCATTCCTATTATACAAGAAGTATAATATAAGAATGTACGAAAAATAACTGATTCGATTTAATATAACTATTTAAATTTTGTTCTTTAAGTAAGTAGTTTTAAAGTACTATTGTATCTAAAGTATTTGTGGCTATATAATAAAAACTATCACTACTCTTTCATGATCATTTGCATTTGGGGCTGGTTTGTTTTGGTAGCGCCTGCTGAAGGACAGCATTTTAATTCTCATCTAAAAGTGAACATTGTACCGTCACTGCATTCATTATTGCTTATTGATTTTAAATGAACCACTTTGTAGCTTGACAGTTTAAGTGCAATGTAGAATCACTTTTAAATTGTCGTTAATAAAGTAGCTATTTGCTATTCATTATAATTTAGTAATGTGCAGGGAACTTATTTACTTATCTCTTCATCATCTATACTGTTATTACAAAGCTGAAAAGGTTGTATGTTTGTTTGATTTTGGGCGCTTATCTCAAGAAACACATGGTTCGATTTGAAAAATTATTTCACTGTTAGATAGTCCATTTATCGAGGAAGGCTATATTATATCATCAATAGGAGTGAAGCAATGTGGGTAAAACCGCGGGGAAGAGCTAGTAAACCTGTACATAGGAAACATACAAACATTATATACACAACTTGTATATTATAATTGAGATATTTAGAGGCTAATATTATATCAATGGAATGACGAGTATTATATTTGGTTTGCTATTTTTACTTAATTTTCAAATGTTTCCGTGTTTATTTTCATTTGGATTTCAGTATGATTGTATTGAAATTGATGTTGCAAAAATATAAAATATATTTCATTGTAACAAAAATACAAAATATTCCATGAAACAAGTGATATGACAAATATCAATTGAGGGTTCTCGCACGTTATATGAGAAAATCACAAGCCTTTCTTCTTAAAGATACAAGTATGCGATTAAAATCTATACTTCCATACTTATATTATAAATGCGAAAGTAACTCTGTCTGTCTGTCTGTTACTCAATCACGCCTTAACTACTGAACCAATTTGCATGAAATTTGGTAAAGAGATATTTTGTTACCCGAGAAAGGACATAGGCTACTTTTTACCCCGGGACATAGGATAGGTTTTATTCCGGAAATCCCACGAGAACGGGAACTATGCGGGTTTTTCTTTGACTGCGCGGGCGAAGCCGCGGGTGGAAAGCTAGTGGTTTATATTTTAAGGAATAAAAAGTTAATAGTAACCAGTGAAAGATAATTAAAGTATAAGATACATCATCATTTAATTACACACAAACCTTTAAATTAACAAATCCAAAGAAAATCTAAATCAACCGAACTCTATAACAAGCTAACACGAGCGAAGTGATTAAATTTATTCATTCCTGCATATATTTCAGTCACTCCATACGATGCCATTGATCACCTTGTAAATACACGTTTTACGAGATTACTCTGAATATTCTATTAACGTGGAGTTTTTCGAACCGTATTTGAGTATTGAAAGTATTGAGTTGGTTCGGAACCTCATTTTAATGATTACATTATTGCATTTGAATGATTAGAAAGTTTTTTTGGATATATTACAGTTTTATGTACATTATACTATCATATTAGTTGTTGTTTATGTACAGTTTGTGTACATTATACTATCATATTAGATGTTTTGTTGTTTGATAGAGGTTAATTTTGCAGTTATCGTCGTGTTAAAGGTTTTTGTTGTTACCAAATCCTTTTCATCATTTGTTTTGCTTTATAAAAATGTACTTAGTTGCATTTATAAGGAGGAACGCTGGCTCTTAAGACACAGAGTTCGTCTAGTTTAAGAGTCAGCGTAAATATTTTTGTAGAGTTAATATTTTTGGCAAAATAAAGATTTTATTATTATTATTCATGATTATGTTGCAATTAATTCAATAGGAATTATTTATGAATGTTATTCGAACCATTTCATAGTTAAATTTTAATTGACATGTCGTTCTAAAGGTTGACCTTTCAAACAATACCCACGCTATCTATTAAGCAATTACTATCAAAATTGACTAAATTTAATTTTATACTATATTTTTAGACAAATCAATCATACCAAAAAAGTTTTGTTATTTTTGATGACGTCATCAAAATTTATTTACAAATCACCATTTATTTCAACCAGATTCCATTCAGACTATAAAAGCCTCATAAATAAATGAATGATATTGATTGTTTGTAAAGGGTATAATTAGTTGAGCAGAAGGCTGGTACACGAATGAACAGGGAACATCCATTATGGTAAAAGCATTGGTGTTGGAATACAGTGACTCTTTCGCGCTGTTTTGCGTCATTTTTCTTGGGCAATTACAAGGATGTGAGAAGTAATGGAGGAGCTAATTAATTTAGATGCGGCTGGATAGTTTTAGTGGTACCTATTCATTTAGATATCAGGTAAAGCATTTTCCTTAATGTTTGGATAAATACCGTTTTTTACGCGCTTCACTTTTTTATGTTTTGTTATTTAACCAACAGTTTTAATTCTAGGGTCATCAAAGACCTGTGACACTATAATAATTTCATGAGTTTATCGTTATATTGTTCATAACAAAAATTATTAAAAAAAAATATTGATTGTATCATTAAAACGTGGTTTCTATTTTTTTAAGTACTCACATTTTTGTTGTAGAATGTGGAAAATGTATTTTTTTTAATCACATTTTTAGGTGCGAGTGATACATAAACTAAGATATTGTTATTAAAAATTCATATTCTAAAGCTATTTCTTCCAAGTTAATAGAACGTTGGATCCTACTATTGACAATTTAAATCAAATATATTCCTGTTGGAAATGGATCAACCTCAACATGTAAATTTGATTAACATAGGATATGGACACCATGACAGCTCATTTTAATTGAATTATACACGACTCCACGGTGTTAACAGGAGTGTTATTTTACCATACACGTATCTAACCAAAGATAGATTGTACTGATTCATATAACTAAACTAATAAACCTATTAAATATGTGTTGCTTTTAAACAGCAATATGAGCATATATTCATTACTTTATTGTGAGGCACTCTATCTTGATATGAATATCTTAATATGAATTTATTAAATTTACTAACTATTTTTCATTTATTTTGTCGTAAATATTGTAATAATCTTACTTTACTCATAATTTTGGAGGCCGTGGGTATCTATGCAAGATTTCCCCACTAAAAAAAAAAAAAAAAACCCACATCCTGCCTTTACCACGTATAAAAGTGCAGCCATATTCAAAAGAAGTTGCAATAGAACACAAACAAAAAGATTTATTTTCACATAATATTATCATCTGTAAGTAGAAGACAGTAAAATTCTTTAAATAAAAGCCCCTAAGATTGAAGCGAACATCACGTCTAAACCTTGTAGAACCAAGAATTCACATAGAAAATTACACACAGTCCAATAGCACTATAACTTGATAACAACCAACAAAATACAGATTTACCCGCGATTTATTTACCTCTACATATTTTTAACATAGCAACATTAATATATACTAAAAATCCCCTTAAGATTAAAGCGAAAATCGCGTCTAAACCTTGTAAAATTACGAAGGATTCACATAGAAAAATCACTGGCAGTCCAGTACCGCTACATCAATGTCGCTGCAGTTGACTGCAATGGACGAACGATGAACGATAACTCAATCCATTCATTGTTACTGAATGCTCTGAACGTTTACTTTTAACTGCGGCTTATGGCTTTTAGTGAAGCTAGTTAATGCAAACCTTAGCGTGGATATCTGGGCTTCAAATGGAAATATACGCGCTACATTTAGGATTTTATTAAGTAAAGCATCGGTAAAGTTTTGGCAGATTAATAATAAATAGTTTTACAAATGGTTATGTCCAGTACGCACTGACGATGCTGTCTTGAAACACAGCTGTGTTGACGATGTTTTTCTTTGCTTCAGCTTTCGAGATTTAGATAAACATTAACTCATAAACAAATTGACAAATGAGTACCTTAACATCTATACTAATATTATAAAGCTGAAGAGTTTGTTTGTTTGTTTGAACGCGCTAAGCTCGAGAACCACTGGTCCGATTTGAAAAATTCTTTCGATGTTAGATAGCTCATTTATCGAGGAAGGCTATAGGCTATATATCATCACGCTACGACCAACAGGAGTGGAGCCACGGGGGTGAAACCGCGCGTTGCAGCTAGTAATTAAAATTGTTTGAAGATATTTGAATTAGACAACAAAAATACTGAAGGTGTGTGCTAAAAGTTTTGCCTATTTTTATATCTGAGGTAAGTCTCAAAAGGTAAAACAGAACCCCTAACAAAGTTATCTTCACTATGTTTACTCTTGACTAACAGATTTGTACCTGACATCGAAGACTCGCCACGCACCTAATGCATCATAAAAACGGTAAACAATCTCGCTTTGACGCAGTCCTCGATTCGCCTGTATAATCTCCCAATTACGAAGTCAAGTGCCATCCGATCCAATTAACTTTCACATCGATCTTGGCATAATGACTCAATCCATTGTCGATGCCAGTTTTATAAAAAATTTTTGAGTAGCACTCGGCGCGGACTCGCCCTGACATAATTTTATCCATTTTGTCGCTAAAGCAAGAGTTTTTAAGTGAGGTTTTTGTAACGAGATTATTGCTTTGATGCTATCGTGATTGTGATAGGGTTTAGTAAAACTGTACACCTTGTAGAGTGGAAAAATAGTTTAAAACTATTAAGAAAGAACAAGGTTAAGACTGAGATTTTGCTGTGGATTTCCAGGAAAAGAATGAAGAATTATAATATTTTTATAATACTCTATTAATGTAACAAGGTACAGGAATAATTCCCAGTTCATTTAGAAATAAATTTTAAGCTTTTTCCTCGACTTTCAAAGAGCGTCATTTCCTAGTATTCAATACAAATTCCCTATCAATTAAAAAACCTTTGGAAATACAGTGTAATTCGCAGTAATTAGTACCGTCGTTATTAGAAGCGCTAATTGCAATGGCAACTATGGATATCAAGTCTTCATGCATGCTAAGATGCCTCTTTGATGTGAATGGTGCTTCAACAGTGTCGCTTTACAATGACTTAGACGTTAAAGAGATATTTGCTTAGCTATTAGCGTGGATTTTGCAGCTGATGTTTTACAAGTGATAAAAATGCATGAAAAATGTTAATGTGATGAAGGAGAATTTAATACTAATAATATTATAAAGCTGAAGAATTCGTTTGTTTGGTTGAACGCACTAATCTCAGGAACTACTTAACCGATTTGAAAAATGATTTATGTGTTAGATAGTCCATTAATCGAGGAAGGCTATAGGCTATATATCATTACGCTAAGACCAATAGGAGCAGAGCCACGCGGGTGAAACCGCGAAGCGCAGCTAGTAAGTTACAAAGTACTATATATTACATTAAATTTATATTTGGGTTGCGTTCTTTAATAGAAAACACATTGTGAGGGTTTCCAATTATCGTCCAATGTGACCTTTTCAAACTCATGGGAAAAGAGATTTGGACACCGCTTCAAGTTTTCCTTTCAAACTAAAATAAATCGCAATCCCAAAATAAGAAAATATTATTCAAAACAATCTTCTTTTAGAGAATGAAGTGTATAAAATATAGAGCAATTATATAACAATATATGTAATTCCATAAAGTAAACAGCAATGGATCCAACGGACTCGCTTCATACATTTTTCTAATTAAATATCGCAACACAGTGACGCGTAATCCTCTACATTTTCCCAGTTTTAAATCTAATTACAAGTGCAATCCGCAATGTAATAAAAAACAGAATTCTCATCTAGAAATGGATTAACGTCTTCACTGAGCGAAACAAATCTCTTGAAGTTAAATAAGACTTTAAATAAACAACTGTGAAGAAAGAGATGATCTCACATGGAAATGAATTGTGCTTTAATAATATATTTTCATCCCGACTTTCTAGAACAATGGGCGTTATTTTTGTTCTTAATACGTATCTCGTCTCTATACCTACTTTTTATTTAGTTCACCACCAATTAATTTTAGTATGCATTAAAAGCAGTTCTTGTGCCCTTATTAAATGCCTTGTGATGTAAACGGTGTACCTTGTAAACAATTTAGCATTGCAGGCAAAGGCATAACGTTAAGGCTCAAAAATAATTTAGACAAAAGTCACTAATTGCGAGTCTTTTAATTAGCGACGTCATTCAGTATATTTTACGGGATCCTTGCGATTTCTAGACTGCTACTAAGGTGTAAAGGCGAATCAACGTTTGAAGTATAAGACGGGGGGAGCTTTGAGCCAGACTTTAAAAGTACCACTCAAAACATCAAAGGAGATTTTTATGTGATGCAACTTGGCAATTGACATTAGTCAGGAGAGCTGGCGGGTGAGTGTGAAATGGGTGCGTTTATTTGAGTCTGTTCGTTTGGCGCCTTCCCTTGTGCATAACATTGACATGAAGGTACGGTATCATGAGTCGACTGTAAAGGGAAAGTTCTTATATGAAGAGCATCTTGTAGATAGTAAGTCTGTCGTCCACCACATATACTAGTGCCAAAACTGAAGAAAAATGTGCTATCTAAGCTATACTTTAAGCATCAAATTTAATCATCAGATATGATGAAATTACGTGCACGATTGTTACTTTTAATTTAACAGTATATAAAGCTAAACTCCATGTGCTGGATTTTATATTTTAAAATGCGACATATAAATCCTTATTTCAATACTGGAGTAAGTTAAACAGGGGTGCGAATTCTTACGTGCTTACATCGGAAGCCTTTTGTTTAGAGGGGATAGAAGTGTGGAGGCACTGAGTGGCTGAGATCAAAGGAAATATGCGTCTGTCGAGGTGAAGAATGTGTGATATTTGAGTAAATAAACTGGCCTGTAGTTGTGATTACAGGTAGTCTAAATTGGGATATATTTGGTGCACATTATTAAAGATTAGGTCAGGGTGCTGGGCAAAGAATTATCTAGAAAATCCTATTTTTATTACCTGTCTAAGAATATAGATACACCAGATAAAAAAAAATTATATTCTTTAGAAAAATATATTTATTAAGCATTTGAATGCCATAAAACCACAATATCAAATTCAATATACATAGTTACATTTTTTTTTTTTACTTTTTTGTTCATAAAAACCCTAGTTTATAACTTTTTCCAACGAACTTTTCTTTGACAACTTCAATATTCTTGTAAAACGTGAGATAAGAAGTATAATTTTTGTCTCTTGACGGCGAAACCCTAAAAACAACCTACTATCTACATCTAAATATACGTTCACAATCAAGGCGTTACTTTGATGTATTGGAATAATAACTGTACAACGAAACAAAGAAGCAGACAATGAGCACGCGATTCTTGATTAATATCTTTTCAATCAGGATAAAAGCCACTTGGAATGTACAAAACAGATCCCTCAATATTGCAAGAATCAATCAAAATATGCTCGAAATTTTTGTATCAAAACATGGATATTTTTTTGTTGATTTACGATAAAAGTGCTGAATGGGGTCTTTCTCCGTTTCTTATTCTTCGTGTTTTTCAACCTTGAGACAGTTTTTTATATCATTGCTTAATGCTAGTGTCTTTTATTACAGGCCATGTCTGCCGTATTATAATTTGAGTAATGTCCTGAGATGTTTTTGGTACTTGACTTTAGGCCTTTATTTCCTTAATTCATCAAAGGGCGACGACAAACGCTTCAAGTCTTTGGCTTCCTTCTCGAAAATTCTACAGTTGCTCTTAAGAACTCTTTGCTTGTCGTGAAAGAAATAATTGACCGTTGGAGTAATTACGACCACGTCAGCGTTATGGCTATATTCAGAAACGAATTGTACAAAGGCTTACCAATTTGTACTTTAATATCTTTATATTAAGGTACAAATTGGTGAGCCTTTGGATGAATTATCCTCATCTTCCAAATGAAATTTCAATTAAGTATGTAAAACTTTTCAATATAAACGATGCAGGCAGTGTATTTCTTGTACGTTTAATTGAATTTAACTTTGTAATGGAAATTCTTGGTATCCATATTTTTAGCAAACATTAATTCCATCCTTGTTTACGTCATTTTCTCGTTTTCAATTGTTTCATGTTTGTTACTTTGATAATGTTCATAATAGATATTTTAATAACAAATTATATTTTTATAGGGTCAATTGGTATGTTGTTTTAGTCATGCAAGTAAATAAGTTGTTGGCGTCTTCTTAATTAAATAATGAAATTTATTAGCCGATTTCATTCTAAGTTTACTTTAATTTTTAATTAACACAAGCTAGGCGGCATGATAACGTTAGCTAGCTTGCTAGATACATATAAAGAAAATAATAAATTCCGGTATACCAATATTTTCCTTCTATGTACTTTTAATAGCAAAATGCTAAGGGAAGAGAGGCCTTTGCCCAGCAGTGGGAAAGCCATGGCTGAATAATAAAAAAAAAAAAATGCTAACACAATATCTGTAATTCTAAAATGATAAGGTTTACAAAATAATATGTCTTTGAAACTAACACGGAGTAACGAATTAAATTACTATTAAAAATTTTTAGACCTGATTTAGATCAGACTAAAACATGAACGTTTTTAAAAGATTAGCTGAAAATGGAATGAGAAACTTGCAGTATACTTTTAAGTTTTGCTAACATAGTTTGAGGCCAATACAGTGATAATATTTAGTGCGTTAATTTAGTCACTGCACATTAAAATAATATAATAATATCCATTTCTTTTCGTTACAGGATTTACGCCATAACCAAAGCTGGCCAAGTGGATTGTAGATGTAACCAGAAAATTCATTTTTGTATTGTTTGTACAGTATTATAAATAAATACATACTCACAAAATCTGTTAACACAACTACCGCCCGCGGCGTCACTCACAAGCAATTTATTTTATCGCGTGTTCTCTCCCCATACTAATTTTCATCCCCTTTTCCAAATCCCTGCTACGTTCAATCTTATGGTAACCTAACCTATGTTTTGCTCCAAAAGTTCACCTATATGAAAATAAAAATGCAAGTTTAGGTGTTACAGTGTGGCTAGGTAACAAATAAATAAAACAGGATATGTTTTAATTAATCTGATGATGCGGCTGCCTTTGGGTTAGTCTATAATTATATTATAAGGGAACAATTATATTGTTTGTTTGTTATTATTTAACTTAAAAAACTAGGTACACGATCTATTTATAAAATTAATTTACCACTGGAAAGCTACATCTTTTCCGAGCAAAATAGTTTATCCTATGCCGGGTGAAGCCAGGGCAAGCGGCTAGTATTAATTTGTATGAAAGTGTCTCAAATAAATGGTCTATTATTATTAATCCTCTCGGGTACCACTTTGTCGCAATTAGGAGTGGTTGAGAGACTAGAGACCTACGCTTATTTTACATGTCCTTGTCTAAGTAACTAGTCTGAAATTAAATTCCTATCTATATCTATACTAATAAAATATAAAATCTATTATGATATAAAGCTGTAGAATTCATTTGTCTGTTTGAACGCACTAATATCAGGAACTACTGGACCGATATAAAAAATTCTTACAAATGAAACAAAATTGGAATTCAATACGTTTAATTTCCATTTATGTATTCAATTTCGATTTTTTTTATGTTTATTATTAATTTGTTTAGTTCAATAAAATACAAAACATTTAAAAACGAAAGAACATTAAGATATTTATGGTCGTAATAGAGAGAGAGAGGTTCAGTCTAAAATATTTACGAGGATACGAACCAACTTTGTATAAATGTTTAAATTAACCTAATTTTTGTTTCCATCAAATTACAATTTTATGAAATCTCGAAACCCTTAAAAGTTTACAATAATCAATAGCTCAAAAACGCCCTTGAATAACAAGGAAAAGGGTAAAATATTGCGTCATAATATTATGGGGAAGTTAAACGACAATCTTCAATTATTATCAAACAGGGGCATTAATTAAATTTCGCGAATCTGTGAATGAATTGGTGCTATGATTTACGTATATATGGAGATTTTGAACTGAGGTTAGATAGCAAGCGAACAAAATAAGATAATTTTATTTGTGAAAGAATAATAGTCATTTTGTAATCATTGTGGCAATAATTTTAGAAAATAGAGTAAACTTTTTAGTATTTACTCTGTGTTCTTACCTAAAACAATTTATTGTGATATCTATTTTTGCGTACTACTAGATTATTTGAATATACTTACACGAATTGTTTGTTATCGAGGAAGGTCATGTATAAATTATAAAGCGTCGTATAATTTCACAGCGTTAAACGTTAAAAATGTGTGATTTCAAAACACTATTTTAAAAGTAACCTCATCTCCTTTCAAATATTTACTTTGTTGTGTTTACAATAAGTAAATCACATGTACTAAACTTATTGTAAAAAGTTAAGTAAAAAATCCTAGCTCCTCGCTCGCGTGCTGTCTAGCTACACCTTATTAATTACTTCTACATAGCGAAGGGTGTTTAATAAACTGGGCGTGTCAATTCGCGGATACGAATTGCTTCATGTAACGGAATTTGACAACCCCATTCGGCTTTTAATTAAACGGAAAAACGGAGTTGGTCAGGGATGGGACTCGTTCCGTTGACAATGGCTTTGTTTAATGGGATACAATTTCCGTTAAATTTTACATTATATTATGTGTTGAGGTGAAGGCTGCGTGTGGTATAAATTTAATATTGATATTGAAACTGTAGACCTATTTCATATATTTAATTTACTGTAAGTAGTTGTAGAAGATCGTAGAGTGATTGATTTATTGCTATGCACTATTTGACTTCAAAATGTAGGTAAAACTTAAAAAAAAAATGTTTTAGGTATTACAATCTTTGGCCGATAACAACTATACCAATATAAATGCTATACTTTCAAACATTTAAAAAAAAGCATGTCGTTACTCGTAAAATCTGTAGACCAAAATCATTGTCAACAAATGACAATCATTTAGAATCACTACAGCTAATGGGTATCGTACAATCCCATACATTGTTATGTAAAATAACAGTGTAATATGAGTGCCTATAAATACAGCAAGCTTGCGTTATGGTTTCCATAAATCAGCGCGTGATTCCTCAAATTATTTATTACGAAACCTGTTCTGGCTATTATGCTTAAATCAAATGGATAAATGTTCAGCCATTTCGGCCTATTAATTTCTTAGCTTAGACGCGACTTTTGGAATGATTGCGTTTATTTCGGTTTCGTTTCTTTCATTTTGACGAGATTGTCTGGTTGTATACACGGTATTTATGATGATTGTATCGATTTAAACATAAAATGTGCTAAAGTAATTAACAATGTCGTAACCAGATGAAGTTACCGTCTATTTTGAGAACAAACGGAATGTATTTAAACATTTCCAATTATCTTTTGTTTTCAAAGTAATAAAATCCTTCTATTTAAGTATCCTAGAATATTATTCGTAAAGTAACATTCGAGTTTTTGTTCAAAATATGCGTCGTTAATTCCAAAAACCAATTAGAAATTGTAACTGTCGAAAGTCAGGCGCCATACATTACAAAGTGGAATAATAAATTACAGAATTAATTCAGCGTTTTAATAATCTTGAAGAAAATGTTCAAATGTTTCCCATTCCCGCGATGAAAGCTCGCTAATAAATCAATGTCATCAGACCGAAGTTGACTCGACGGTAAATAAACAAACTATGCGAAGGAAAACAAATAAATTTCCACCTGTACTTACATTATTGTGCCAATCGAGCGGAGCATTAAGTTACGCAAGCGATATCCAGCTCTAAAGACTAGCCAAAGAGGCTAGATTGATATATGCAAAATAGTGGACTGGACGCAACTAGCACAGCAGGGTGTACTATAAATATTATTTTATTCGGATTCCAACTGAAAGTTCGTGGTATTCATGCAACTTAAGAACGGTTACATTAAAATGTAAAGGCCCAACTAGTCTCGGAGATTTTTGGATCAATATAACTAATTGGGTGCTACCTTCACCAAGGATCTGGTCGATTGTAAATTTCGGTGTTTTTATGAAGGATCCTGTGAATAAAGCTTTGGATTTGAATATGTTATACGATTTGCGTAAGCGCTCTTAGACGTTTTAGGATTTACATTTTATGCCTCGGTAGATGTATTAGAGCTACGTTCTTTTCTACTTAACTAGAAGAAGAAGCAGTGTTTAAACAGAGTTTATTGCGTATTTTTCATTCTTGAATAAAAGAAGAGATCAGCTCTATAAATTTTTTATTAGATATTTTACTTTAAATGTGTTTTTTTTAAGACTGGGTGTAATCAAGATCGATAACACGATAACATGAAAACATATTAAATAGTAAATTTTGATAAGAAACATCCCTTTAAATTTAATATTTTACAAGATAATACAAATTCTTCAAAAAAATATTTATAAAAAAAATGTTACTTTTAATAAACACAAAGTCTGTATATATTATCTAACTATATCAAACTCTACACGTTCATTCGTTTAAATCACAATATCTTATTTTGGTCAACAATATCAAAATAGAAGACTGTTTTAAATAAACCAAGGCGAGTTCGACGGGTAAATTATTCAATTAAAAGCTGAATAAAATTTACATAAAGGTCAATCAAAGCTACAGATAACTAGCACCTGAATATATCAGATGTTTGTGTGGTTCTCGTTTGGAATACCAATGCTATGGTTATTATTGGATTATATTTTGCAAATTAAAGTTATATAATTTAAAACTTGAATTTAATTATGATTTTGACAAAAAAAATTATGAAGTATTTTCTTTATCAATTAATTTACTTTTTATGTAGATATTGTTTTGATAGTTATTTAACAGACGTTTTTAATTTATTAACCTCGAATTTCTTAATAAAAATTGAGATATTAGTTTTTGTGACGTGTTCTTTATTAACTAACTGTTAGTAACTTATTTAGATATTTTACAAATTATAAAGTATTGTGCATTTTGATTAAGATTGTGCATTTTAAAAATGTAAGTTTGCTCTTAGATTTTCTTGACCAACTTGATTGAAATGGAGATATTTACATAAATTGTCGGCTGTATTTTTAATGCATGTATGTTGACTTAGGTTTTCATATTTGACTGAAATTAAAACAAAGGTTTCGAATAAATAATTAATCTATTTAATTGCTCTTCAAACCCTTTTTTGCAAATATTAACCCGACCCGGTTTATATTTCAATCTTTACAGCATTAAGTACTAATTATAAGTATTATATACATTAATTAAAGTAAGCAATATATTTTAAACTAGCTTCCGCTTGCGACTCCGTCCGCGCGGAAAAATTAAGAAAAATTCAGATTTTTTTTAGGATAAAAAGTATCCCATTTTATGCCCAGGATAATAAGGTATAATTATACCAGGATAATAAGGTATAGTTTCATCGAAATCGAACCGTTAGTTTTCACGTGATTCCTGAACATACAGACAGACAGACAGACAAAAATTTTTTTTATCACATATTTGGGTTTGGTATCGATCCAGTAACACCTCCTGCTATTTATTTTTTCAATATTTTCAATGTACAGAAGTGACCCCTCTACAGATTTATTATATGTATAGATTACCAAACGTTTCAAATAACAATAATATGTGTTTCCATCACTAATAATAATTATCACTAAATTATTGTTTTAAGTAATTTTAAAATGTTATTTAGAAACGTTTAATTCAGTTCTAATACTGGCAACTACGTTCACACAGTTTAGTCAAATGAAGAAATGTTCAGTAAGATTTTGAAATGAAATTGACTTATACATATAATTCCCTTTATTGTCCGGATTGTGCCCTCCGGCTTACGATATTAATTCACTATGAAACAGATGTGCCTATTTGACAAAGGCTGTATTATGTTCCAGGAATAGAAAAAGATCCTTTCATGAAAGAGTAAATTCTAAAAGTTATTAAGCTATCAGAAATCTATCGAACCTTTTTTGTATCAAAGATCGGTCTGTCGATAGCATGTCAAATATATATAAAATTTCATAAGAAAAAAGTATGCTGTAGAAGTTTTTACTATAAAATATGTACCATTAAAATGTTAGCTTATTTTTCTAAACAATAAATAAAAAACAAAACCGCATCCTGAATTCAAATCCTTTTATCTAACCGCAAAAAATATCTCAATCACATTATAATCCGCTATAGAAAATAAAAAACAATTTAGCCTAAATATCCTTTACCATATTCGAGTCGCAGTAATGGAATTTTAATGAGAAATTCGCTGTTCGATGTAATTTCTTTTTTCCCTAAAATAAAAGAGAGGCATTTATTGGAATCGATAACACGGAGCCCCCGGGGAGATAATGTCATGACCTTGTTCGAAGAGGGCAAATGAGCAGAGCTTTGTAATAAACAAAGAGACAAGGCCTGAATTGTGACATTTGCATGTTTTTGATACTAGAAAAGAGTATATTGTGGGTTAGAAGAAAAAAAATAGGTATGAAAATATGATACATCTTTGGTCCTTCGAGTCATGGCATACGATACATATTTTTAATGATCTAATTTGTATAATATTAGTAAAGATGCAGCAAATTTCAGCAGCAAATAATACACACTAAAATTTTATAGGTAGGGCAGTAAATCTTGTCAAACTGTGAAAATATAAAAAAATCACTAGGTACCTATAAAGATAAAACCCACGCTGAAACTAAAACACTAAAACTTATTTACTTAATTAATAATAAATAAAAATATTCCATGAAAATCTAAACTAATTTTCTACGTTTAATTAATACAATAGCCGCTCGAGCTAATATTAAATCAAGAATAAAAATGGTTATAAGAACCGACGTAAGTCTAACTAAGACTCCGCTAAAATAAACTTCGTTTATTTATAAAACCGATCCCAAAGAGCAGCTTAAGCTTTGAACATTATCTTCGTTCCTCAAAAGGGAAATTGAAGAATAATCTAAACAAGATTTTGCTAAAGCTAATTTTAAAAATCCACAAATCTTCATCTGGCCGTCTCAGATAAAAATAAAGTAAACAGGTCGATGTTTTGTTTACAGCTCATATTTTGGGGCCCTTATTAAAGGTCCATTTTTGTTAAGAGAAGCCGTACTAGCAGGTTTTATAATTCTGAGCGCGACATTCATAAATGAGTTCAAAAATTTAATTATTTGCCTGGGTAAATCAAATTTAATAACGCATAGTCTTACATTAGTATCTACCATTTAGTAAATTGGATACCTTCATTGAAAATATTTCTCAGTATATGAAAGAAAAGTCTACTGTTTCTTTGTCAATATAAACGCAGTGACATCATTATATTTGCTGTAAATATTTAGCATTTTTATCTTATACGTAATTATTTATTCTCAATGTCATTTCTGCGTGTATTACGTGCAATATAGAAAAAACTACACAAACGGCATTTTGTACCCTTTCTACGTCTAAAAACTATGCCAAAAAGTACTTCATAGCCCTAAAACCCAAAATCCAGCCCTGGCTCGAAACAAAAGTGTTGTGGGGAACCACCGGCTAGTGTCATTATAAAGAGGTCTTATCTCATCGCACCAGACAGAGAAAGGGTTTACATTGACGCAAAAGGTTTTGTTTTAGCGATAATAACTGTATAAATTACGGGGGATAGAGCTGAAAAAGTTCTTTCAACTTTCAAGTACTGTTTTCGCTTTTAATTATGTTGTCGTTTCTTTCAAGATTCCGTTTGTTTTATGATAACGTTCGGCTATGGATGTAAGTTTTGTAAATACTGTTTATGCAAAGACTGACTGTTTTTAATACATTACAAAAAAAGCCTTTATAATGTGTTTCTTAAACAGTTTGTGTTAACTATATTGAGCTGCTACATTAAAATAAGTATCACATTTTATTACATGAATATTATGAACTTAACATTGCAGTACAAGATGAGCCATTTTTTTCATTTTTTTCTGGTTTATCTCACAAAGAGCGGGAAAAAAATATTCTCAGATAGTTTATGCCCTGAGTAAATTGGGTTAAAGTTTATTTCAGAAAATTAATTAGGGGATTTATTCTCATTTTGTGTCGCGCGCTATCGTAGGTTATATTTATTAAAATAGTTTTAGTGAATAAATATGTTGAATTAGTCTATTTATATGTCAAGTTAAAATAGTAAATTTAATCAAAAGTTAAATTAAGTATTAAATTCTTTAGAATAACTACAAAAATATCTTATATTTTGGCAAAAAAATATTTAGAAATTCTAATACTAAAAAGTACAACTTAATTATTTTCTTAGAATTTCACAGCCATTTTATTTTTCATTATTTTTGATTAAACGCTGTATCAAATATATTAATAAAACTCTTTTTTATCATTCTATTCTTGGAATGACTTTTTTCATGCTTCAATAAAAACAATTTTAGAGAAAAATATTAGATGTGTATGAAATAAAATTTAATCTCAAAAGTATAACAAAACATTTCTTAGCTGGAAAACGTTAAATTCTTTCGAATCGTAGCAGTTTCGAGACAGATAACTAAAGTTGAAATCGCGAGAAAATTTTACAACTTAGGCCTTGAATAATGGGACGACTATTCTTAAAAGAATCCGAACCGTTTTTAAATTAAAGTTTATTCATGAAAATAAAATCTCATAATGTGGTCCTTTTACATGTTCCTTTCACAAAGTATTTCCCTAGGCAAAACATTGTTTTATACTGCTACAATTAGGTATGCACACTGCAAAAAAGCTAGTATTTTATTATATTTATAATATAGAAATATAATATCATCACGTAGTCACGTTGGACGCACCATGCTTATCTATACCACAGAATACATAATAGTAGCTAAACGCTACAGAACGGACACTCTCCGCCTCCCGCCAAAATTAAACACTTACCTCACCCCGCACGATCAGTCTAAAAATTGTCCACATTTTTCTACAGGGACGATACGCAACGAAGATTGACAACATTAATCAAATTGACTTAAAGTAATTTTATTATTTTGGATTTGTGATTATCGTTTTTCGTAGAAAATGGTTAGATATTGTGCTGTTTACGGATGTATTTCATCAGAAAAACGCGAATTTTTTTTTACGCTAGTCAAAAATGTGCCAACCATAAAGCGTTAACACACACATTTGCAGTCTCTACAGTGTGACTGTCAAAACGATAATTTTGTATGGAGTGTCCGGGGTGTGTCTATACACTTATCTTGAACATTTAATGTATTTAATCCGCTCGGCATTGATCACCAAATCTAGCTGACTCGAAGACCACTACAAGATGTAATTATATTATATTTTATACAATGTACATGATAGTCGTATGATAGTCGTTCGCGTGCAGACAGCCTAACAGTGAAATGACGTTTGAAATTGAAGCCTTTACTGTACGCTCGTACCGAATAAAAGAATTGTGATGCTTACAACTTGAACACAATGCAATATCTCCGTGACTATACTTGAATTTTTTGACTGCATCGTGGTACTTTTGGCTTATGCAATATAATATTTTAAGTGCGCTGTTCAGGCATTTAGGTTAAACTAATGCATTTGCAGAATTATATATTTAGTTCTCTCTAAAAGTACGTACATAATTAACGTGGAGAAAATTTTAGATTTTCGAATTCTAGAATTAGAGTCTACAATGTTCCGGATAGGAGTGTGAAGAGTAAACACTATACTCATACACACATATACATGACAGAATATAATTCTAAGTTATTTTTAGTTTTCTATATATTTAAGTTGTTCTGGTTAAAATGGAAAACCGTGCTTTCACGTACTGAGTTTATAGCGCCTATATTATCTTAATTATAAAGTATATTACCTATCTATATCATAAGAATTAAGAACAAATTACAATATACCGTAAAACAATCCTATATGTGTAAAAATCACTACCAACGAACTGTATTAATACCACCATTACAAGTCAAGAAAGAATCAATTTCTCATGGAATTTCAGAAGAAAATTTTTACGATAATATGGGAATTTCTGAGGATTTTCATATAACGCGCTCTCATGCCCCTAGAGAGACCAGATTCGAACCGGGATCAGGAAAATTTCATTCTAGTTACATTAGCAAATAATGTAACAGATTTTTCGATGAAATGTTACCTTTGTTGATATGTGCTATTGGTTTCTTATATTACCGTTGACATTGATTGAAATATTTTGTAAGTTCCTCTAAGTGATAAAAAGTTTTAGGTATTGTAAAAACTTCTTGTGTCAATCTATTATACATAAAGCTGAAGAGTTTGTTTGTTTTGTTTCTTTTTACGCGCTAATCTCAGGAACAACTGATACGATTTGAAAAATTCTTTCGGTGTTAGATAGCCTATTTATCGAGGAAGGCTATAGGCTATTATCATCAAACTAAGACGAGGAATAGGAGCGGAGCAATGCGGGGAAAAACCGCGAGGCAAAGCTAGTTAATATTTTAGAAATACAAGAACTTGGATCTATGATTTGTAATAGTAAAGTAATAAACAAATTATTAAAATACTAACATAGCTGTTTGTTTGACTACTTTACTAAAATATTTTGGCAAACTTTAGAGCTGTACAGAGTAACTTCTAGTCAGAATTTATCTCATGTTATTTGTAGATAGTATTATTCAAAACATTTATTATCTAAACACTGGGTTTGATTTTATAAAGTTATATCTGCTTGTTTTGAAGGAAATTAATGTTCAATCATTAATAATTAATCACTACATAGTATAAAACAAAGTCGTTTTCTCTGTCCCTGTGTCCCTTTGTATGCTTAAATCTTTAAAACTACGTAACGGATTTTGATGCGGTTTTTTTTAATAGATAGAGTGATTCAAGAGGAAGGTTTTAGTATATAATTTATTAGGTTTTAGACAAAGCGGGCGAAGCCGCGGGCGGTAAGCTAGTTAATAATAAATAAATATCTGTAACAGCTTTAAAACAACGATGCAAATTTTAATTTAACAGGTATACTCTTAACGATTAGAAAATACACATTTTCATTATTTTCAGTACGCCAGAAAATGTGTTAATAATAAACACATTCAAATCGATCGAGTAGTTTTCGATTTTCCAATCAAATGTATTAATTGATTTATAGTATTACTTTTCAACTCAATAACGCAAACAAAATATAAATATTTCAGTTAGCAAAATGAAATTCCACATACAGAAATAATAATTTACAAAACCAATCAATTGAACACGTGTAAACTGCAAATTGAAAAATATAGTTCAATTCTAATACACAACAGTGTATCATAATACAATTTATTGCAACAATAAACTCTATATTTGCTAAAATAACAGCTCGTAAATACAGCAATTGTGAACCATAAATCTATACTAATACATATTAAAAAGAGAGAGTTTGTTTGTTTCTTTGCTTGAACGTGCTAATGTCAGGAACCACAAGTCTGATTTGAAAAAATATTTCACTGTTAGATATTTCATTTATCGAGGAAGGCTATCCTACTAATATTATAAATGCGAAAGTTTGTTTGTAACTCCTTCACCCAAAAAGTGATGAACTGATTTTCATGAAATTTGGCACACACATTATAGGATAATTTGGATTAACATAATATGTTTATCACGAAACTGCCACGGAAACGGGATATATGCTGGTTTTCCTTTGACTACGCGGGCGAAGCTGTGGGCGAAAAGCTAGTAGGCTATATTATATTATCACGCTAAGACCAATAGGAGCGGAGCAATGCGGGTAAAACCGCGGGGCACAGCTAGTGTTTGTATAAAGTTCTATTTTTATTTATGACCTAGATGATGTTTATTCCACGAGCCTCTTACATGACATAGAAGCTTGGAGTTCGCTAAAAGATTTTATCTTTGATTTCGCGAAGAACGTTTTTTACATAAAAATGTATCTAAGATGGAAGATTAAAAAGCGTATACATACGCATTTAATGTGAAACATTTTGATTTAGAATTTTTGTAAAAAGAACTAAAGAAACTTTAACCTCAATAGAGAACAAATTTATTTCTTAACTAGCTTACCGCCCGCGGCTTCGCCCGCTTAGTCTAAAACTTATTAAATTATATACTAAAACCTTCCTCTTGAATCACTCTATCTATTAAAAAAAACCGCATCAAAATCTGTTGATTATCTGTTGTCTGATTTAAGCATACAAAGGGACATAGGGACAGAGAAAGCGACTTTGTTTTATACTATGTAGTAAAGTTATGGCTAAAATTATAAACAAAATGATTTAATTTTTGTAGTTTTGTTAAGTAATTACATATTTGTAAATACTCGTATATTATTTAAACAACTACCAAACTACTGTAATATTTATGACATCCATACTATAATATTATAAATGCGAAAGTAACTCTGTCTGTCTGTCTGTCTGTTACTCAATCACGCCTTAACTACTGAATCAATTTGCATGAAATTTGGTATAGAGATATTTTGATACCCGAGAAAGGACATAGGCTACTTTTTACCCCGGGAAATAGGATAGGTTTTATCCCGGAAATCCCACGGGAACGGGAACTATGCGGGTTTTTCTTTGACTGCGCGGGCGAAGCTGCGGGTGGAAAGCTAGTTTATAATAATTAGCTTGAAAACAGTGAATAAAAGGAAAAAGCAACGTATAAAAGTTCTTTGTTAATATTCGTAGAAGTGATTTGTAGAGTCTTGTGCACACTAGCTTTAAAGAATTTATGTATTTGCAACAATGAATAAATATTCAGCTAAATTATTTTATTTTTATCATGAACAATATGAGCACATCAGGAAATATGATAAGTATTTAATGCGATTTCATAGAAGATTTTCTACGCTGTATGGAGGAAGGTTTTTCTAGTATCGCTTCCAAAATACGTTATCTATTTTCATATTTTACGTCTTGGTATTAACAATATTATGAATTATAATTGAAGTCGAAATCTTTTGAATTAAAGCTTAATTGTAGATTAATTTGGTATGTCTATCTATATAATAAAAAATATGAATCGCCAAATGTGTTGTAGGCGCAACTCAAGAACAGCTGACCCGATTTCGTTAATTAATTTTTAATAATAATCCTTGAAGTACGAGGATGGTTCTTATGGAGAGAAAACGTAAACATATACCACGGGCGAAGCCGGGGCGGACCGCTAGTTAGATATAAAAACAGCAATGATCATTATAAAACGGGCTATTAAATTTAACATTACTTGAAAAACAAACAACCAGTATGAACACATCTTTACAATGTACAAGACACGAAAAGCATAACACAACAAGTTTAGTACCGACAATGCATCGTATACTGCTATTCACGATTTTCATACTCTTGGAGAGCCACAGTATAACAACGTTTAAAACATTAGAGAATTTAAAACAGCAGTATATAAAGGTTGGACAGGAGGATTTTAGTACGTCCGATGCGTTGGTAGGAAAAGCTATGGATTTCATATATTCTAACAAAACTGTAATGAGTTTGATTGCTAGAGAACTGTGGAATGTTGGATCTAAGGCTATTGATAAAATTGTTGATTTGAAAGGTAAGTTCAAGCTAGAATCGCTTCTAAAAGAAGTACCTAGGTACCTATATACATTATTATTTAAATTCCTTATCTATAACGCTATTAAAGATAGGTAAGTTTTTTATTTAAAAAATATTTGGGCATTTGATTGTATATAAGGCACATTTTAAACCGTATTACAAGTCTGTTGTTTACGATGGAATGTTTATCCCAAATGCGACCAAACTTTGTTTTAATTGCGTAACAGGAATTTTTGTTTATTGTAAGATAGTTGCCTAGCAACCATTTTGTTTTGATATATTTTTATTTCGTAGTTAAATAATATACTTACTTACATTCTCGTCTTGCCTTCTCATTGTTTTTTTTATTTTTACTTAGTGCTATTAAATGTATATTGAATTTAATACTTTTTTTAATTTTGTTTCAGGTGATAAAGCATCTCAACAAAAGCAACAAACAATTAGAAAAATGTAAATGAATAATAAACTTTTTTAACTAATAGTTTTTTATTAACTACCAACTCTTAATTTTGACATTAACTTAATCTGTTTAGTACAAGGTGGTACAAGGGAGGAATCTATAGGGATGCATCTAATAGTGTAAAGATGTGTGTACAATGTACATGCGATATTTTTTATCCTAAACGGCTGATCCGATTTCGATATATTTTAACATGTTGTCAACACGGTTCCATTCAAGTGGTAGTATTCATAAAATGCAAATAATTATATATTAAATATAATTTTATATCAAAACCTATTAGAAAAACATTTCAATCTCGGTGCATAATAAACGGCTGTTCTAAGAAATTTTACAATGGAATATTTAAAATGATAAAGACAAAGCTCTGTAAACACATTTCCCTGGTTTCATATACGAAAGAATTGTATTGATAAGAGAGAATACACAATATGCATGAAAAATGTTAAGGGAATTTAGTAAACCCTATTGGTGACTTTTGTAGTACTTTTACAAAATACAATCATAAGACAGTATATTATAAAAAAAGACGTGTGGCACTCGGGGACTGCCGCGGTAAAGTTATTGCATAGCATGCCTTCAAGCCACACCTCCGTGCCCGTCGGAGTGGGGAGCGTGAGGTTTTTTCGTTACGGAATTTCTCGATTCGGTCCCCGCGCTCAAGGCCCGCGATAGAAGCTATGCAATAGCTTAATAGTTTCCTCACAACATATCCACGTGTTTAACAATTTAGCTTAATCTGAGAAAAAACATAACATTAAAATTCCATGCTAGGTAAACGGTGGATAGTGTTAATAGTGTTTTATTGTTATTTGGGCTTGATATTTGTAAAAGTATTTAGATTTTTTTCTACTTAAATTTCGTATCTTTAGATATGAATTTGAATTATTTTGAATAATAACAACCTCATAAGTATCTTCGATAATTATCATCTAGAACCTATATTTCTATGATTCCTTATCAATTTAGTTTTACGATCTATTGATGTGAACTCACCATTATATTCATTGTAAGGTATTGAATATTAGATGTAGGTATTATAAATGATAAAAATAGACAAGCAGACTGCATGTATATTATTTTATGAATGGATTAAACCTGATATTATCGATTTTGTTCTAAATTTATTTTTTCCCCAAAAAGTCATTTATCTTCAAGAGCGCCACGATTTTTTGAACGAATACCGTGAATGGTATATTTACGAAGTTCAGTGAAACAAACTCTATTTTAATTAGTTTGTTTTATTGTCAATTAAAAATAGACTTTAAGTTAAGCATTACTAATTTCAAAATTCAAATAGTTTTGGATAAATCTGCATAGCTTGATTGAAATAAAGATAGCCTATTTTCTTACTTGCGGGAAATGGTGGTAGTGAATAATTTATTACTGCATTAATGTCAATTTTATTGTAGGTAATCCATTGATTTTGTGTGATCAAAGTAAAACAGTGCCTTATCGAGCTTAGCACTTTAAAATTCTCTTAAGCTACATGCATTGCATCAAGAACAGACATACAAATAATATTGATAGACGAATTAACTACAAAACTTGGACAATGTCACGGGAAACAGCTAGAGTTTTATAAACATATCTGTCAATACGGGAAGTTCTGTCTTTCAACAATGTGACAAACAGACACGAAACAAGCTTACAGAACACCACTATTTCAAAGACTGCAAAGTGAACACACATTAAAGTGATTCATTTCAAATCTAGAAATATTCCAATAATGTCAATAAAGCACATAATAGTTTGCACAGTATTCCTATCTCTGTATTCATTCTTTGTTAATAGTTTGGTTCCGAGGCTGAAGGAGGAATATAAACCTCCGAGGGATTATAGACCTTCCAAGTGGATTTCCAATAGTGCTCTTGACGTTTGGTTTGGGAACAAGAGTATGGTAGATATCCTGTCTAGAGAATTCAAGGATATCGTCGATCGAATCGCGAATAGACCCGGTATTTATACAATTCACGTGTGCACTGATTTTGTATTGATATATATTGCAAAGAATTTATTTACTGAATTCTCAGGATTAATGTAGGTTGAAGTCTATAGAGTCAAAAGGAACTAGTCTTTTCGTTTAATATGTCTTGTAGGTCTTATATCGGTATTTGTGATAATTCGTATTTAATTGAAAAGAAAAAGAAGTGAACTATATAAAAAATCGGCCCAAAACTGTATTCTTAATTTGACGGAAATAAATATGTAGATAACCATTTTATATTAAATACGTTAATATTAATGGCAAAGATTCTACCAATATTTGCACGTAGATCATTTTGTTGCTAAAATCACATTGTAAACTAGGAACTAACATAACAAATAATATTCTGCAGTAGGTTGTGTAAAATTGAATGTAAACTAACGTTATATTTTCAGTGCGATCCAATAATAATAATAACCACACTATATTAAATGGAAGCTTTTACTTGGAAGGAAATTCAACATGGAAAACAAGTTATACATTTAAAAATAACGATACAAATATTGGCCATAAATAAATTGATTTTTATGTACATGGGGTTTTTTATTTCTTCTGAGGCCTATCTTTTTGCTGGTGTAAAATACACTCACTATAATTTTTCCCCTCATCAAGACTCAAATTCTTTCAATCATCAAGAACTGATGAAAGATGAAAGATGTAACTTTACGCCTTAATAATTGTTTAATAATTATTTCTGATTGACTATAAAAAATTAACCAGGTAATTAATTATTTTGTAATCATACACGTCCCAGCAAGAACCGAACATCTATAGTTTATAATAAATCATATTTTATCAGTAGAAAATTCGCCCCAGAAGCAAAGGTTCAAGCACGCACTTCTCAGGCGCTTAATTAAGAAAACATTGAAGCTCCCTCTCCACTACAAAGGGATCACGATGAACCAAATTCGATGAGAATGGCGTATCAGAAGCCACGAAATTCCCTTTTTCGGCAACTAATAAATAATTTTCGTCCCCAATCTCTTTGGGGTGTTCACTTTGATGTTTTAAAAGCTACTTCATAAGTGTACGCACTTCAGTTGGTTGATTAGAAGGCCGCGGGCAAGATGAATTTTTAATGCCAGGATTAGACAAAGCAGGGTGAAGTAGCTTACAAGAGTGTCTTACGTTTCTAGGACTTCGCTTTGATTGCCCAATTTCGGATTTAGTATTCATAATCATTATTCTGAATGACCATCGTATTGTAGGTAACTCTTTTGGAAATTTGGTTTAGTAAGCGATTTATTTACGAATTTAATTGACACTTTTTCAAGTGCAGGCTATTAAATTATTTACAAACTAGATTTCCGCCCACGGATTCGCCCGCGTTTTCAAAGAAATATCCGCATAGTTCCCGTTCCTCTGGGATTTCCGAGATAAAAAAATGCCTATGTCTTATTCTGGGTCTTCAGCTACCTATATACCAAATTTAATTGTAATCGGTTCAGTAGTATTTGCGTGGAAGTAACAAACATTTATCCATCTATCCTTACAAACTTGTTTTCTTTCTTTCTAATTTATTTTAAATTTAAAGTGTATTTAAAGCTTACCCTAACATATTGCTTTACAAGGAGTTCGACTTTCAATCAAATAAAGCACCTAAATTCACAAGCGGTTTATCCCACATAAACCACGATATAAATTTTCTATAGCATTTGCGTGTACGTGACGTCTCCAGTGAGGATCCAGGAGGGTGCACTCTAATGAGCTCTTGACAACAATACCAAGTTCTAGTTCATAAGGTCAACTGTTTGGTTAAGTGTGGTGTGCTATCTGTGTTATATTATTCGTTAATTCTATGTATATAAACTAAGAAAGGTGAAATGGGAAATTGTGAGAGGAACATGTAAAAAACATTGGTATTATTTAAACCGATGAATGAGAATCTATGCATATAAGGTAAAATATGATAATATTATATCACTCGTGTGGTACCTGGAAAAAAATTGTGCATGTGTTACTCCAGTCTATAATATAATCTATTTAAGATTTCTACATTAAATTTCGCGTTTATAATAACAGTAGGATATATTTACATAATTTTGTGTATCTGTGACAGCCCAGTAGGCTTATTAGTCTCAAAAATTTCTTATGAAATATTTGAGAGCAATTTGTTATCGAAAGTCTTCCCTGTCAATATGATTCTATATTTAGCCGAATTAAAGGCAGTCGTCTGGAAGATTCGCCTGACATTGAAACATGTTTCAGGTGATAATATGATACTTGTAATTAATCATTGTAATTTTATTTGTAACAAATTAAATTTCAGTACCTCTTGTTGATTTCTCTTTCAGTCATAATTTATGTATTATTTTAGTTTCTTTAACATTATAGTAAAAAAGCGAAGATTTTTTGTCACACGCAACATCCGATAAAAAGCAATCTCTTCATACTTTATCTACACTCATGAATAAAAATGAGATTTGAATCTTGCGTTATAACAAAACATAAAATTCTAAGTAAATCTGCACAATGGTAGCGATCTCATAGTAAATTTCTTCGCAAAGGCGTTTATTCGAGCCACAGGACAGAATAGGCACAAGGATATCCAAGTTGTTCAACTGCAATGGTATACTTTTATTTTAGTGTTATTGCGGTATCCACTGAGCCACGCCACCTGCGCTTGATACTGTGAAACATACGGGAGAATATTTTATCGATCTACTAACTGCCCCGGCGGACGTTGTTTTGCCCTATTGCCCCTACGTGTGGTATACAACGGTTTTCTCTCTCAATAAGAAACTTGAGTTTAACAAAAACGTTTTAAAAATTAGTTGAATAGGACGCGCCGTGCGCCAGTTTTACATTTAGCAACATTATTTGGCGATTAATTTTTATTTATATGGATAATAATAAATAGTCATCAATAAACAATATATATATAATAATATGTCTTCACAATTGGTACATAAAATAAAATTATATGTTTTAATATCTACTAACACATCATAATATTAACTATTTTAATGTTAACCTTTAAAAGAAAATAAACAAACTAACACATAGTATGCTAAATTTACCAGTAAATGTTCAGTGATTATGCTAAATAGCGTGGGTTGCTTTTTGGTCACGTTTCTTTGGGAAGCTCCTACTTTTAATTAATTTGAACAAAGCGCTCCACGTTTTTTGCCTTAATTACTTCCTGATTAATTTTGATGCTATCGTAATTATAGAACATTGGCAGCATTGATAATGTTTCAATCTATTACATGGTAATTAAATTTTATTGAATACCATGATCAGACTTATTGCCTTCAAAATAATTTGATATAATTATGAAGAAACAGCAATTTTATTCAATCCAACACAGAAACAATTTTCAATTCAAACTATTATAAACTATCCTCATTAAACAAAATCAATATTATGTCATTCAAAACGATACGAAATTACTTTAAAGTTTAAAATATTTAACATATAATATATTACTATACATAATAATTGCGAATACATGATTACAATATCAAACTTATAACTTACTCTGACTTCATAGGGAAAGTGACATTTTATATACCCTCTCGGTCCTTTCTTTTATTCCCCTCATCTATCTTTTGTAAACCATAAAGTTACAGAACATAAGAAAAAACTTTAAATGTTCGAAGAAATGTTCCATCGTATATTTCCAAAGCCAGCTTTTTCCACGATGCAGCTTTGTACGCACAAGGGACATAAAACCAGGATTTTGCGGCATCTTATACTTATAATATTGTTATGTATATCGTTTTGCTTTATTTAAAAACTAGCTGTTGCCCGCAGCTTCGCCTGCGTGGAAAAGAAAAATTTTCATGGTAATAATTTTCATCCCCTATTTTATCCCCTTGGGGGTAGAATTGATCAAAATCCTTTCTAAGGGGACGCCTACGTTATGACATCTACCTGCATGCCAAATTTCAGACCGATACGTCCAGTGGTTTGGGCTGTGCGTTGATAGATCACTATATCAGTCACCTTTGAGTTTTATATATATAGATGAAGACGATATAATAATATGATGATGTTAAGGAAATATTATGTTTCATGTTCTCTCTGTATTGGCTTTGATTTGAGTGGATCGTCAGCGGTTTCAACGATATTGAGTATCGAAATTGTATGCTGTAAAATGTTATGCGAATTGTAATATAAACTTTATTTCAGTCAATATAATTCCATAGACGTTACTTACACTGACGTTACTTATACTGATCAAATAATATACATTATTTGAAAATATTTTAACTTTTAAAAGTGTTTAAGAAGCTTTGGTCGCTATTCAGTTTAGCTTCCTTTTTATGGAAACTTATTTTTAAAGAGTTACAGATAAATATAATTGCGAAATTACTCTGAATATCGGATAAAGTTTATATAAACCGTCTTATTATAGAATATTTCTAGTTCCTTGTTATATTTATAACCCATAAAGCACAAGCTTATCTTTTACAAAGCAGACAACGTTATTTAATCACGACAAATTTTTGCTCGCAGCGAAATTTCTTACCCGTTTCCTTAGAAGTTATAACAATACGGCTACGAAAGTTTAAAGTTAGTGACATTGATCATTGTTATCAAGAGCGATGTTAACGAAACAATAGTGGTTTGAAACATTACATACAGCCTTTGTGAGACAAATGTTGGACCGCGGTTACATGGTTACAATAGATTTCATTTGTTCAGCTTGTGTTCAGCCCTTAGTTGTGCTAGAGCTATGAAATGTGCGGTTGTATTCTATAGTGTAGCCATTTTTGGAACGAGTAAATACGTGGAAGATAATGCATGTAGTAGGTAGTAATAATTTCAATACATTTAGTATTATACTATGTGATAATCCATTTTAAGAAAGAGTAAAATAGGTAGAAGATGAAGTAATAATAATTTGTGTCAAATATTTCTTTAGTTTAGGTGAGTTATACTGGTTTATGTAAATTTTTGATCGCTATAATATTTATTTTAGACATGTTTTAATGAGAATCTTGTATATTTTGCAGTAAGTACATGTACATTACCATTTATTATTAGGATAATATGTAATATCCTTGGTCTAAATAGATTTGTAGACAGGATAGCGGTCACAGAAAGGTACTGAAAGTCAATAGTATTTTCGTTCGTTATTAACTATTAATCTCTTATTCTTGTTTTTCTTTCTTTTGCTTCAGTAAAATAATTATTGTTCTCGAACATTCTTTGAAATTTTTTGGAAATCTTTTTAAGGATACCTACGCGATAGCGTAAGAATTACTAACACATAAAAATAGTTCAAAATTTTTGTTCATATTATCTGCAAATTGTGCTAGAACACATTTGCACCTAATCCCATTAAAGAAGTTCAAAAGCGTCATTTATACAGTAAAGCTTTCTAAATAAAGACCTAAACACACTTGCGGCATCCTCAACACGGTCCGACCTGCACTTGTTTATTCGTCATCTAGTTTGGTAAACTTCATTTGGCTGAGCAATTGCCTTGCTGATTCGATCTGAGGCTAGTAGTGTCTTTGAAAGGAAACCGATTGAATTGTTGGCTATTTCTGATAATGAGATGCTTTGTGTTGTATTCAATTCTTGCTTATCTGCTTTAAATATATTATGTGGAAGAATATATTAATGAAATTTTCAAATATAATGCAATTACCCGAATGAAACACGAATTACTGTTGAAGCTGTAAAAAGCTAGAGGATGACCTTGGTTAGAGAATTTTTCCTTTTTACAAGTGGCAAAACCTACTAACAACCCCAGGGAAATGCGAAACTCTTTTCTATTTTACTGTAAAACATTCCGACAGAGAGGTTACGTCAGCCTTATGTCGACAAACAACAAAATTCTTCATTTGCTCTTCATAGATAATAACCAAATGCAATATTGATGCAACACAATATAATTTAGTAGACAAGTATTGTAAAATAATGTTAATCAACATAATATAAAGGTATAACGGTAAGTCCATAAAACCTACAGAATCAATAACATCGATGCCCACTATTCGAAGTAGTAAGAGCTACCAAGTAGCGGTCACGCACAGCCGCTGAATAAGATACAGGTGAAATAAAAAGCCCGGATGAAATATTCACAAGAGGTGACTTTCTAAATTCCGTTGAGGATGCACAATTTATTGGACACCTTCCGTTTCAATTTGCGTACGATGCTATGATGTGTGGTGGCCATGCTTTTTGAAATTATTTACATTTAATCTATTTTAAGATATAGTTAAGGACTGAGCTTCAATTAAATTGGAGTGCCCAAGTCTAGTGCTTTAAAAACAATATTTCAGGAGAAATACGGAATAATAGTTTAGATTATTAAAGTCGGATGACGATAAGCTTTTAAGAGTCCTTTAAAGTTTGAATTCGTGTCAGATTTTGGCCACTTGTTAATTTATTTACCGAAAAATGTTATCTACTTAATTGTAAGATTGTGCAGCAATAAGGCTTGTCTTCTTTACTTCAAAATGTTTTATAGAAAAATCCTGTTTGGTTATTATTTTTCTCAGACCTACAAGAAAATTCATTTGTCCCACAAATCATAGTCACAGTATATTGTACCCTCGGGGACCACAGTTCAGGAATCCTAAACCCGTCCGAATTGCGACATAATACAACACTTTTTCAGACTTTGTCCAAATGTGAACGAATTTTATGTGGGTCAAATGGTTGGCGTGTTGTTGCACCAATTACTTGTTCAAGAGATCTTTTATTTTGGCTTTTAGCTTCCTAAATCAGTTTTCAGTTGTTAATGTGTAGTTTTAAAAAGTTTTACGCTAAAAGCATTCAGAGCGCAGTTTAATTAACAAACTCACACTTAACTTTTTGATTTTTTTTGAGTGAGATTCTTTATTGCTTGCTTTTAGGTTAATGGGTGATACTGGGTAATAAAAAGACTACACAATTGTTTTTAAGTCAATTTGTATTTCAAGACGTCTGAAAAAATGAAAATTGTGTATTTTGTTTCAGAATATATTTTTGTCGGGTAATGTATCCTCTTCTACTAAATGGCTGATGTATTAGATACATTTTCTTGATCATTTTTCTGTTTTTCTGTATTGGCATTCAGAGGATAGACGGGAGAGTATTCTAGAAGATTTATAGTATTATTACACAAGACATTGAACACAACATTTCTTGATGAAAGCTTATTTACTTACCAATGTACGAAGGACAATATTAACGACTAGACACAAAGAAAAATACAACGTAGCAACAATGTTTACGCACATAAAATATTACATTCTAACCCAATCTCCAATCTTTTACAGAGTAAGAATACAATTCAGACAAAGCTGTTTGTTTGCACAAACAAAGTTCAATATAAATAACAATTTATTACAAAGAAAAATGTTCTACACAATTATTGCCTTAGCTCCGTACAACGTAAACTGATGCAATATTTCATCGGTGAAAAGAAATTCCAAGCAGACAATGATTTGTACTTTTAAAGTGTAACAACAGGGCTAAATTATATAACCCTAAAACTGTACTAATTGGTTGCTTGATAGTCCTCCATTAATTCGATATAATTGAATAAGGTTGATTTAGAAGGGTTGTAGCCTTGCTAATTACCCTGGGCGTACTAAAGTTTAGAATTTGATCAAAAATCGATTATTTGAGAGCTTACGAACGGAGATCTTCTATCTCATTAGATAGGAGATAAGTATCGTCTCATTAGATGACGTAATTAATTTACTGAGAGTCGCTATGTCAGTCTACTTCATGTCATGTGAAGTATGCTATAATAGGCTGAATATTATGTTTTGCAATATAATTGAAATGGAAGGATCAGAAATGAAATGAGAAATTCTTACGAAGGATAAGGAATATAAATATAATTCGTAATTCTGTAACTATTGAGAGTGGACGTGTTAATTGTTGCAAATAAAATCACAACTCAATATACAAAGTATTCTGACCTATGGGTCAGAATACTTTGTAGTAATAACCATTTTGATCATTTTTCTATCGCCGTAATACATTAAATATATGAACGCATCACGGTGACAGCCTCCCGCTCCACCTCGAGTAAAGAAGAAGTCCGATATTTTTTGACTCGCTCTCTGCTACAACGGCCGTTTCTGCGTGTCACCGGTGAGTCGTTATCTCATGCCTATAACATCAACCATAGATTGTCAACCTTTTTCACGATGAATAACATAACATGCAAACGCTGCGATAATAAAGTCATAGAAGGTGCACGTTGCTCCATTTGCCGTACACATTTCCATTATAACTGTGTCTCATTAACGGAAATCGGTTGGCGTAGACTTGGAGCCGACAGGCAAGCGTCGTGGACATGCTCGGAATGTAAACCTAAATTACACATAGCCTCCCCAAGACCTACTCCATCTGAAGATCTCGACACAGAGAAAGTCACGGAATCGTCGGTCGACCAGCCCGCCCTTGAAAGGATTGAAACGCTTTTACAAACTTTGGCACATCTACCGCAACAAGTGAATCAGTTACGCTCGGAGCTAGGTGACCTGAAAACAAGCATTGATTTTCAAAGAATCGAAGAGCTGAGTACAAAACTAGATAATATAGACTCTAAATTAATAATAATAGACAATTTGACAAAGGAAGTAGATACATTCAAATTAAAAATTGGAGTATGTGAAAATCGTATTATTAACCTAGAAAAAAATTTAGCATTGCGTGACGACTTAATAAAAGACCTGCAAAAAAAATCAAATACTATTGAAAAAGAACACAGATATTCACAGCAGCAATGTCGTTTCCTAAATATTGAAGTTGTTGGTGTGCCGGAAAAATCGAAAGAAGATCTTCCACAACTTCTACTACAAATTGCAACTTCAATAAATGTCAACATACAAAAAGACGACATCGAATTTATCACCAGGGTCCAGCCGCTTCACTCAAACCCCAATAAGCCAAGAAGAATCATAGCCAAACTAAAATCAAGGAATATTAAAAATAATATAATCGCCAACTTTCGCAAAGCAAATAAAAATAAGGGTTTAACATCTAGCGACCTCGGATTTGAAGGTAATTCATCAAAGATATTTATAAATGAACACTTAACAATTGCGAATAAAATTCTATTTAACAAATGTCGACTTCGTGCGAAAGATAATAACATCAAATATAT
>CAJQZM010036299.1:9137-45253 GCA_907164665.1 Colias nastes
AAAAAAAAAAAAAAAAAAAAAAAAAAAAAAAAAAAAGTTGTTTGTTGTTTTTGAGTTGAATAATACTAAATTTTAATCTTATATAAAAAATGTTTAAGTTCAGAGAGCTTAGCATTAATGAATATATGAAAGATGGAAATCCATGGAAAGCTGTCGCGTAAGAACCATTGAACAGTTCTTTGGAATCATTATTATGATATTTTATGTAGCTACATATTTTGTAACATTTAAATGTAATGTGGACATGATTTTGGGAGAGCAGGAGTTTCTTGCCGGTTTTTCTTCATAGATACTGCTTTCCAATTGGTCATAAAAGTTAAAAATATTTTATGAAGATTCAAAAGTGCTTCTAGAAGAAGTGTAATTGAACAAATAAATGTTGGAGTTTAGCTTTATTCACCCACTATTGATCATCATAAGATAAATTGTTTGGAATATAGATTGTAGTCCACCATATGGTACATTTGCCGTAAGTTTATGAATGGTATGGTTTAGGAATAACAGCTGTAAAGCTGGATTTTTAGATTTACCTTCTCTGATCAGCTTGTTAAAATCAAATCCTTGCGATGCAAGGAAATCCAAACTGGAGCTTTGGCAGAGAAACATTTTCTCAGGCCCTGGGCGACTTCGCGGAAATAAATAGAAGTTGTAAGCATCGTTCATGTAATGTTCTTCTTTATCATCCCAATAGAAAGCGCATAATCCATACTGAATGAGAAGAAATTCTGTAGAACCGTTCAGTAGAGTCAAGTAATACTCTTGCGGCAAATCAAATACCGATACATCGCGGCCGTTTATCAATCCTGTGAATTCCGCATCTATTACCAGAAAGTCTGCTTTCTCTATAGAGGCTGCCACCATAGGCAGAGACTCTTTAAAATCTGTAAAAAAAATAAAATAAAAGGATCGTATTCATATTGTACGAAAACGTGTTGAGGTGTGGAAAAAATGGTTAAGTACTCACTCTTTCGGGTCACTTCCATTTTCTATAGTATAGAAAATAATTTTGTATATATGTACACTCAATATTCTTAGTGAATTAATTATTAAATGTAAATATTGATAGAAAAACAGAATCTACACAAAACATTGCTGAGCGCAAGCGGTGACAACAGTCGATGTTGCCATTTTTAGATTCGCATTTCGCCCCTAAATTTTTAGTGACTGCGTTCACTGTAACCTCAACAATACTGATAAATATTTGTCTGAACTTTTTTTTATATTATTAATCTTATACTCAACGTGGAAATCCTTTGATTTTACGGATGTTTTTATTGATTTATTGATTGTGAGGATTTATTACGACAGTAAAAGCACACTCCGGCGCGGCGTGATGGTTCCGCAAAAAAAGTAAATGTAGTGTGCAAGGATCTTAGATCATTAAGTAAGCGTTATCATTTTAAGCGACGAGTTTTTAAATTCAACTCTATCACTAAGATCATAAAGATTAAATTTGAATTTCTTTTCAAGATAGTCTCGCTACATCGCTTTATAGTCTCGTGGGGAGTGCGGTTCAATATCGCGTTCTAAATTCAACTTTATCGCTTAGTTCATAAAGATTAAATTTGTATTTCTTTTCAAGATAGTCTCGCTAAATTTGTATTTCTTTAAAATATAGTCTCGTGGGGAATGCGGTTCAATATCGCGTTTTAAATTCAACTTTATCTCTTAGTTCATAAAGATTAAATTTGTATATTTTCTTTCCATGATAGTCTCGTGATGCCGCATCAATGATCGAGTAAACACATGACTCGATTGTTTGTCTTGATCATATCGCTAAACGATACATCGACGATTATTAGAAATTGCATTTAAATTGATATTTACGTAAAAAAAATAAAAAAATACTTACAAATGAAAGGTTATTCCATCTTTTTTAATATTTGATGTGTTTGACTTGCTTCTGCAAGACTTGACAGCACAAAACGGCATTTTTAGCGGAGCACTCGCAGACGTCCTTTCGATGTTTTACGAATACGCACAGTGTTTGTAATCGATTACGCAAGTAGTTTTTATGAATGCATAAGATTTTTCGATTTGAAAAATCTTATACCTCGGCAAAAGGGGAAGCGCCTGTGAGTGTTATCCATTACTTAATGATCTAAGGCAAGGATTGAATGCAAAGAATCGTAGAGAAAAAATAAAAACGTATAGTAATTATCGTCATTGGGTATCCGACCTATTAATCGCAATCTACGGATCAAAAAGTTTTCCACGCCAACAACTCCACAGGTGTTAAATATTTGTTGCCACATTCAAAAAAGCATTTTTCCTTTTTTTGTTCCCCAATCAATACTTTCAAATAGAATTTTCTTGGAATTTTATTCCCACCTACGTTCTATTATTAAGGTTCTAACAGTTCTAGTCCATGCTCTTACCGACACAATACATTGGACTTGATTTTCATTCCTGCTGATTTTCAGATCAACACAAAGACATACAAATAATTATAAACAAAAAAAAATTGAAAAAGGCGTATCCTATGCATATTGTTGTTGCATAATAACAAAAAAGTTGTATTAACCATTACTCCTTTACCAATACAATACTTTAATGTGAACCAGTGAACAATATTATAATAAGGTACCTATAGCAATAGTTTTGCATAGGTATCATAGTAGAATGGTAGCACTGGCATAAATAAAAAGCACTTTAATCTTTCAACAATGCGTTTATTAGGTATAAACATAGGTATAAACTTAATAATTGCACTTCTCAGTAAGGGTAGTCCGACTAAACTAATGTAAAATTAACTACTTTTAACCCTACATTGATAGAGTTATAGACAAATAAAAAATAATACAACTTTTGAAATGAAATAAAAGTGTTGTCAGTTCATTAAACAAAATATAACAAATTAAATTATTTTTCTTTGATAATTTTTTCTAAATGTTTGGAAAGTTTCTCGTAGGCCGCTTTATTTCTATACAAATGGATATTAGCTTGAACCTTTTTCATCAAGAGGCATGAATCCACATCACTTAACGCGAGTAAAGCATCTGAAAAAGAAAAAAATAAAACTTTTATATATGTAAGTACAGTACTCCCAAACTGATAATGCGCATAGAAAAATTCGTCACTGTTCGGCAACTGTCATATTCCCCGAGCCTCTGAAGACGATATGTATATAGAGTGGTTAAGTGTATTTTCTTCATGCATAGTTTATTAGAATTATGAGTTTTATTGTGATTTTATGGTAAAAGAGATAAGTAACGAAATTTGTTTCGATAATTCAATGTAAGTTAATAGCGAGGATAAGCCACACGATTGCGAATATATATTTGTTGTATTGATTTACTTGGAAAATTATATACTTAGAACTATTAAAGTGTCTTAATGAAGCTGGCGTAATGATGGATGTTAGAAGGATAAAGTTTATATTTAAAAAAATGATTTTCAAACACTGGTTTACATTAAAATTGTGAAATCTAATCTTTAAAATCTCAGTCCAAATGGATTTACAGAATCAGGGATTATCTCTATTTCTGTAGAATGATCAGAACTTTCATTATGCTCTTATTAATTTTCACTTTCCCCACTGCTATCTGCTACCTGTGTAAATAATCATTTTAACGGAAAATTCAACTTTGAAACAAAACTAAGAAGGGTAACAGCAGCTCTATATAATTCCATACAGAGATAATACGTGCGGTCACCACCAATATATAAAGACGACTGACGGATTTTTGAATTTTTTGACTGACAGGCTACCGTCACCTATCGCCCGAATTGTTTTCGATTGTGTATAACTCTGAATTGATTCCTATTTCTTTCGAACAAGGTGCAAGATGCAAGTGCATTGTTTAGGGCACTTACGATTCAATGATTCGGGGTGATTCGGGTGTTTCTGGAAATACGATAATTAGCGAAGATCTGCATGCGCATTATTAATTTTGGAGTACTGTATACTGGTAATAAATATGCATTCTATTACGAATGATATTAGATTATTGATTATTCTAGTTGAGCATGAGTTTGAATTAAAACATGTCGTAATGAATAGCTTTAGCGAATTTTATATTCTTATATATTCGTTTTCCTTTACAAACAAAAAAAAATTACTAACATTTTTCAAAAGGTTTTTTTTAATTTCATCTCTTCACCATTATTATGAGTAAAAAATACTCACCCAGCATTTCCTTTCTAAAACTTTCGTCCGCATCGTCCAAGTGAATCAACATGGCGCTGTATAGTGCATCTATATGGGCGCCAAAAACGTTACAATCGTAACCTTCCGGACGACATTTGAACAACGTGCATAGAGTTTGCACTGCGTACGAGCGCACTCTGTCGCTGCTGTCGTCTAGGCGTTTAAGGACAACTGTGAAATTAATTATAATTATGAGGAGGAGAGGACTCCGATTATTATTGTGTTATTTTCTTTAAGCCACATAAATGCGAGAACACGTTTTATGGTAAATCTTATAACGTATTAATACTGACTTCATACATAAACGTGAACGAGAGCAAATATAACAGCGAAAGTAACCAAAAAAAAGGGCGTCATCTTAGACAGTTTTATTTTTAAAGACGAATGTGCAGTCTGTCTAATAAAGCAATAATTACATAGTTGAAAAATATTTTTTTGAAATAACTACGTTAATAAAATATTTTTTCCTCACCAAAATACAACTTATGCAGTATCTCAACGGTGAAACAGCCGCGTTGTTTGGCCAGTGTTGCCAGACAGCAGATCGCACGGAGCGTGTGTTGGCGGGTTAACAGCGAGTTATCGTCAACTAGACCGACCAATAGTGGCACCATTTCCTCTAGGAACGGTTCGAGAGACTCCTTGGTGGGAAATAATTTTACGTCCTACGAGGAATGAGATCAATGAATATAAACAATATACTTTTTGGTAAATTCTTAAGAACTGAGACCGCTATGTTATAGTGTATGAATATTACATAAAAATATGTATTCATTCGTTTTCACTTAACCTGGAGCAGGGGCAGGATTATTTTTCTGCATTCAAACTTACATTAACTTACCTTATCACCATAATAAGCCATTACTCCTAAGACTTGAAATTAAATGTATGTTTATACGTCCTTATCAAGACGTTCGCAATATTCCCTTAGAAAAAAAATAAAACTTTTTTTTTTACTTTGTTCCATGTTTTACTTACCTTATCAAAACCATCTCCATCGCCGCCCCTCTGCAGCGAATCCTCCTCCGGGTTCTCCTGTAAGGCTGAACACAGACACGCAACCCCAGCTGTACGGATCGCTTCGGAGGTACGACCGGGCGACCATACTAGGTTGGGCAGGATAATTTCTGAAATAAAAGACAGCAAGTATAACTCACTTATTTTGTTATTTTTTATGATTTTTTTGTAATGGCAATGGGATTGAAAAATATTTGACACAATAGACCAAAACAATCGAAATTTAAAATTAATTCCTATAATTTAAGAAAAAAAAATTGTTATGTGCTAGCTGCTTTAGTATACCGACGTATTTGCTGTTTTATGTTTCAGTATTTTGTATTTTATGTCGTCGGACTAATTTAATTCCGTCGTGTTTTCCGTCTTTCGTAGAACACTCACCTTGAATAACGATTTTCAAAAAAGCCTCCAATTTTTCAGGTTCACTTTTCTTGAAATTAGTTTTCCTTTGTAACAGGACAGTTGAGAGCGCGGTGAATATCTTCAATTTGACTTCCGGGTCCACTTTTGGCACGGCCAAACATTCTTTTAGCAATGGCGCTATGAGATGTAGTTGCGCTCCCATTGCGGCACCTTAATAGATTAAAAGAAGTTAATCCTTTGCATAAACATTAAGCATAATCATTTAAAATATACAAGTCTTTAAAATTATTATTCCTCTACACCTGTGTGAACAATTGAAGAATTTTCACTAGAAAGCCAAAAAAGGGCGTCATCTTAGACAGTTTTATTTTTAAAGACGAATGTGCAGTCTTTTTCCTCACCAAATGCAGTATCTCAACGAAATCAAAGAAAGTTCATGAAATCGTGAAAAAAATGATCATTTTTATGCAAGTGGTCATTTAAATGTTGGACAGAGTAAGTCTGTTTTTTTTTACATTTTTTATAATTAAATTAATGAATTCATTTGTTAAGCAACAATTAATAAATAATGTTGTTGGCAACTTTATTTAACAGTTGATAAAAAATGTTTCATTGAAACTGGGCTTTTTAAAAATAAAAATAAAAAACATCTAGAATTCGAAATTCAAACCTGAGCGCAATAACACGCACTCCAGTAAGCACCGGTCCGGTGTGAGCAAGTTCCACGTGAGCGCGTCACTCGTTATATCCGATAGTACGCGTCGAATGTGACGCTCGTATAGAGAGGTTAACGTCTTCCCACATTGTTCGATATATCGCAACTTGTCTAGATTCGCTGTAAGTAAAAAAATATAATAAAAACACGCATTTTTGTGTATTTTGTGAAATGGTATGGTGCAGTTCGTCAGTGCGTCACTCGTTATTTCATAGGACCTGCCGAATGTGACGTAAATATAGGGAAGTTAACGTATTCCCACATAGTTCGAGGAAACGTAACTTGTCTATAAACATAGATACATAGCTGGTTGAAAATTGTGTCTTTTTTGTAGATATATTTAGTGACATGATGAAATATATCTTGCCTAATAAACAAACGCCAATTCGTCAATCTCATAGAGTCCGGATGAATCATGAAATTATAAAAATGTAGGTAGTTTTAAAACACATCAAAATTTTGTAAAAGTAGGTACTTAAGTTTTTTCATTTATCTTCTAAACTATTCCTCATTTTTTTAACTAGATACAAGTACTTACATAAAGCCATAAACTGTATATTATCGTCCACCGGCATAGCATACACCGTGAAATTGATAATGAACAGTTCTTCAGCGATGGCCACACAATCTTCTTTACAGAGATCCATCAGAGCTTCGCATACTTTTAAGAGGTTTTCTTGATACTTTGGCTGTAAAAACGAAAATAAGGTACGTATTGTAAGATTACTTTCTCTCGTCTTTGTTCTTTAAATACAAAAAAAAACTAAAAAGTCTATTAGATAAGGTAACTAAGGAATGAAAAAAGAAAGAATATGTTCTAAAGTACCTATTTGGCAAAATAAATACATTAATTGATTATTTTTACCTAGTTCATACCCTATTCTAATATAAGAAAATGCATTTTAATTAATAACTAATTACCTTCCTAACCCTACACCGATCAGGGTCAGCCAATTCCTTGCACAACTCGTGCAAAACCTTAACTTTAACCAGATCCCTTATGGATCCTTTAAGTATATTGGTGATTACGAGTAGAGCACTCCAGGAGTCAACTTCTGCTTCCACTAGAGGCCACCAAGTATCTGGTATTATGAAGTAGCCGAAAAGCTCAGATGCACGTTTTATCTGAAATAAATTACTTCACTGCATCAATAATATAGTTAAGTCGTATAATTAATTAATGTCGCAATACAAACTCTTAGCCAGTCAAAAGTGCTCTTTGCTAACAAAATAAGTTAAAAATAGTTTTAACCGTACGCTTTCGATAAATACCTACATGCTGTTTGTGACTTACTTACTAGGCTAAAGTAGTTTTTCCCAAAGGAATTTTTAAACCGTTAAGGAAGTCGACAAAAAAAGCACTTTTAGCTGTGTTTTTAGGTCACTAAATAATAGAAGAGAATGTTCTGATATAGGAAAAAATGTGTGACTCCGAACAGTCGCATGCTTCTAAGTTCCATATCACATACATACCTCCAGAACAACTCTCTGGTCTTCATCAGCTGCTCCTCTATGCAGGATCCTCACAATGGTGTTCGCATGCTGTGTGGCGCCCTCTTCAGCACAGAGTAGCAACCAGCAGAGCAACTGGGATGAACGGAGACGGGCATCCGCTTGCCAGCCGTCCATTTCTGGTTACAAAGTATAGTATTGTGCCATTTTTAAACTATGTTCCCAAAATCCAATCACGCATTCAATGTAATACTCAAACATTACAGCGAAAGTGGCCGCGGTAAATTAATCCCGTTTGTAATCCGATAAAATGTTTTTAATTTCTATCTGCACAAAAAATACTATGCTTGGATATTCTTTGAATCTCTAGTGAAGAAATTACTATTAAAGCAGTTAAACTTATTCTGACATGTTTCATAATTCATTAAACATTCAGTTATAGAAGTGCTCTCTTTGGTCCTTCGAGCCGGATTTGTATTAACGACCTTTGAATTTGATAGAATGGTAAGTTTCATACATTACCTTATAATATATGCATTCATAAAATTAATATAACTCCTTTACCTCTGCCAATAGCAGGCACGATTTTCCCAATATTGCTTTGTACTAACACCCTGCACCCCAAATTGGGCCTCTTAACATCTGGGTAATGAGACGGCACATCTTTCAAGAAATCTGTCTTTTTCTTTAGATCCTCTTCATTCTCATCCATGTATTGTAGGCCTATGTCTCTCCACAGATTGGTTGCAGTCTCTCGTATATCAGCCATGATATCGCTTAAACTAAAGTTACAAAATGTGAGTCAGAAATTTCATGTTTTTACTTTTTAAGTGTCTTAAAGAAATATTAGCTGTGCTTATGGAAATTAACAAGGTAAGTATGTAATTACAGAGAAAATATTTATTTTACTAGAAGAAGAATAGTATTAAGGCATATTTATTTTATAAGAGCAATAAAAATTTGTCTTTTTAGTTTACCTAGTCAACAGAAGAGGTATCATGCGATGCCAAAAGGAATATCTGTCTCTATAACTGAGCATCCAGTTGCCGACTTCCAAAGTAACCTGGAGACGAACTTGAGTGTTCTCATCAAAGAGCTTTTCAGCCATTGGAGTTATGGATAGCTCAAAACATTTAACATTACCGGCCATTACAATAGCACCTGGAAATATTTAAAAAAACATTTAAAATATCAGTACATTGTTAAAACATCTAATTAGTAGTAAATTAAGAAACATATGAGCTGAAACAAAATATTACATACCTATAGCTCTAACAGATGCAACACGCACTCTAAAATGTTGATGAGCAAAATTAGACAAGACTGGTTTCACAAAGCTCTCCGATTGAAAATGGAAATCCCGTTGCAGAACTTTAGTAAGCAATATTATACATTCACATGCTTCCAGCTTTACTTTGGGGAATGGATCTGTACTCGTCTTCGTCAGAATACTCGTGAAATCATTAAAAAAAGGAGTCAATAAATGAGAACCCTTATATTTATCTATTATACTATGGACCAATTCCATTAAAACTAAGCGGATCTCCTCAGATTCCTCGACTATCTCTGGACAACCAATACGACGCACAATTACAGGAAATATGTATGTTAAATAATAGTCATTCAAAGGCAGACGCTGTATAAAATTTGAAATAATCGTAATTGCGTTTTCTCTGCATGCTTCTGATTCGTCCGAAAAACTTTTAAGCACATACGCGTAAATATCAGGAAAGACAATGGTGAGATCACAATCAGAATTCGCAGGATTATTGAAGATTTCTTCATTTATTTTATGTAAAGCATTTCTTCTAGTCATTTTTGATTCACTTTGAAGTGCGGTTAAATACTGCTCTAAAGCAGCACGAGGGTTATCTTGTAATTTTGGTATGAGTTCCGTCATTTTTTAATTCAATCAATCGTCAAGATCCCAGTTTTTTATTCGTACACAAGTTACGCTACTGACAAAACAATTTTCGAAAATCAATTTTAGTTTTTACGGTTCGTATTGATAAACAAACTCCGTTTCCATAACAACAGGATGACATCTGTGGCTGACATATTAAGTGTCAAATAGTGACAGTGGTCAGTGATGTTGCCTACTGGAGACTTAAGATTCGCCTAATTTTAATATAACTACAAAGTCGGATGCTCATTGTTGGGTGATTTTTATAGGACAGGTCTGCTGGATAGGCCAATGGTAATAAAATTATCTCGGAAGTGGTGTGACAACATGACACATTTTTTACATCATTTGGTATATATGATCCGCCCACACAATATTGTATCAACATTTTTTGTCCTTTGAAGTTGTTGTACTAAAAAAAAATCCTCAAAATCTTTAGCAAAATTAAGTCTTACCACAGTGCAATATCTACATTCTGTCCAAATTGAAATAAGGTAGAGTGCACTATTATATGTACAAAGTATTTTGCAGAAATCACAATGCGTTAAATGGAACTATGTGCAAACACGTGCACCAATCACAGCCCGCCAAGTAAAGCTGTCAACGTCTTCATTTCCACGAGAGTAGAAGACTCATCTTCAACCTCAAATTGTTTTAGTTTTTTCTAAGTGTCTGCAGCTTTGTGTTAATATCGAGTGTTCTCCAGCATTTATTAGAATTAATTATTATTCATAATGTACAAATTCAGTGTGTTTTATTTATTATTTGTGGGAGCGGCGTTGCAAACCACTTACGCATTAAAAGAAGGCGAATGCGAAGTTTGTATAAAAACTATCGATAAATTTGCAGCCACGTTAGAAGATAATGTTAAGAGCGACCCTAAATTGATAGAAGCTGCATTCAAAAAATTCTGCAAAGGCTCCAAGAACAAAGAGAACAGATTTTGTTACTATTTAGGTGGTCTAGAAGAATCGGCGACCGGTATTTTGGGAGAACTTTCAAAACCTTTGAGTTGGTCGATGCCCAGTGATAAAATCTGTGAAAAACTTAAGAAAAAAGACGCTCAAATCTGTGATCTTCGTTTCGATAAGCAAATAGATTTAAACAATGTTGATTTGAAAAAATTAAAGGTCAGAGACTTGAAGAAGATTCTCAATGACTGGGATGAAAATTGCGACGGTTGCATCGAGAAGACAGATTTCATTAAAAGGATAGAAGAGTTGAAGCCCAAGTACATGGGCAGATCTGATTTGTAATAGTGAAATTTTATAGGTAAGGAGTTAAATGTGTTCTTGTTTTACAAACAAACTGTCAATATGCAATATTGTGTTTATGAACAGAAATTTTGAGATTTTCAATAAATATCAATGAAAAATTACAATAATTACAATGAAAACTTCTGATATTCATCCAATTCGTATAAAAATTTCATCATTATATATTGAGTCATTAGAGTTTTTCTAGATATCCCATATTTTGTGAAAGTTCCTTCACAAACCTTAAAAATGTTATTAACATTTCTGCCCATACATTAATATATTTTATTTATTTGTTTCAGAAAAATTACTCAAGGACTTGTGATACATCATCATAGACTTGTGGGAGTGAAGTGAAATGCATTTTTAGGAGTGTGTAGTGAATGTTGTATGCATACACAATAAATTATTGTAACATAATTAAGTAAATATTTTTTGTAATCATGGCTTTTCTTTTAATATAAGAATTAATTTATTTGTATTAATTTATTTTTTGTCTGAAATTATACAAGTTCTAGAACATATTTGATATTTCATCATTTAACTTTGTAGAGACCTAAATACATATATAAGTAGAACTAAAAATTATATCATTAGTTATATTCTTTTTTACTTGCAATAATAATATTTACTCATTACTTGTTTTGTAATTTCTCTTTTAAAATGTTAAAATTAATGTTTCTCTGTTTCACACATTCATAAATATATTACAATACAAAAGTGTGAAAAACAGACAGAACAACACTAATTCCTTGAATTATTGGATCTTTAACTTACAATATTATATTAAGTACATACTACATTGTAAAAAATACCTCTAATGCATTATTGTTCAATTTCATCAAGCACATATTAATGTTGTTATGAAATATAAATAGATGTAATTTAATTAAAACATTAGGTGCATAAAATCATGATTAGATTTTTATTTTATAGCTCAGTGTGGGTTGTTTTTTATAATATACTAGCTGCTCCGCGCGGTTTCACCTCCGTGGCTCCACTCCTGTTGGTCATAGCATGATGATAAATAGCCCAATAGCCTCCTCGAAAAATGGGCTATCTAACACCGAAATAATTTTTCAAATCGGACCAGTAGTTCCTGAGATTAGCGCGTTCAAACAAACAAACTTCAGCTTTATAATATTAGTATAGATATCTATATATAGTATAGATCTGTCGTGGATGGTAGGTAGGTACATATAAGATAAAGAAACATTATATTGATACATAGCAAATCATGTTTTCAAAAGTTATTGAATGGAATTAATCTGGTCTTGCTTTAGAATGTTTTAGCAATCAACATTTAGTATTTCTTGTGAGTTGTGAATTGATAACTTTTTAAGTGAAGCAAGTGTATAAAAGCATTGAGATAAAAATAAAAACACAGGTATGTACATTCTCACTATTTATTTAATTTAAACATCAACACCTATTACATGCATTTCCAATTACATAGCATGTGATTCATAAATAGACGATTTAGAATGTTGACAGCAGCAAATATGGGATTAGTGGTATTTGTAGTTCCTGTGGTGCTCTGAAAAAAAAGAAAAAAATATATTATTCATCAGTCATCTTTTGGGGCAATTTTTTAAGATATTCCTTAGGCCACAGAAGTAGTTGTATTCAAAACTGTTTTCTGAACTGGTGGTAAATTATAATTTTCTGAATTTTGACAATTAAAAAGCGCTTTGAAATAGTCTAGTTCAAAAAATAAATGTTCGAGTTTGAGTTATTAAATTGAGAAAAAATATTAATATTACAAATTTACAACTATCTTTTTTTTTAATGCCAGTTTTACTTACTGATTTTGCCATAGTTAATAGCGTAGAAGAAGACCATGCTACCAGCAATCAGTTGGAAGAATGGAGCCATTCCAACCTTTTTAGGTTGCACATACTTGTGTTGCCACCTCCACCAGGCTGTAATGGACATTTCATATTTTGAAACCATTGAAATTAAAATATGAATATTAAACTATGTTTTTTTATATTTTATGTGATAGGTATTGGTTTCTAAAAGTTATGATACAAATTTTATGTAATATATTCAATTGCTATAATTATTGTAGCTTATAATGCAATGTCAATTTATCAAAAATGTTGTTTTAAATCAAGAAAAAAAAGAGTATATTTTTGTGTTTTGAACTTTGATTCAAACTAATATAACAAATAGTATGAACAATATTTTTAAAGAATTTCTATAGCATTTAAATGAATAGATGTACAAATATGTTTTATTCAGCTATGCTTGCAGAATACACAAGTAACGGTGGAAAATATTTTAATTTCAAGAAAATAAATACATTTGTATTATGATTAAAAGTAAAAATAAAATTGATTTAGATTGAAACTACTCATATCAAAATAATATAAGCAATTCTTTTAAAGTTCTTTCAATTATACTAAATGCATATTAGATGTGAAAAAAATAACATGACATTCTGGTTCTTCAATCTTCATATCTACTGGAATTATTCTTGTACACATTTTGTATTACTATCAGACAACGCACATAATATAGTGTAGTATTGACTCTGTCGGCAGAGTTGATATGCATTTCCAGATTATAAATGGCGAACTTGAAATATAACCTTCAAGAGAAAAATAATCATACCTCGGCTCATTGCTCCCATCATAGCAGAGGGAGTTTTGTTCCTGCGACCGAACCATGATCCGATCTCATTGAGCTTCACCTGGCCGAATGGAGTATCAGCTGAAAGATGAAACAAAATTACATAATCGACATCGACAACCCTACCCCCAAAGTAACTTTGCCGTATAACTTACGTTTGCCATAGAAACGAGCCGGGTCATAAGGCCCGTGCACTGCAGGGTTATATTCTTTGGGATAATCACCAAATCCCATGGTTTCTAAATTACAACCTCTCGTTTATGTAAGAAAATGGCTCAAATCTTGAGGCCTGTGCAGGCGAACTAGATCAACCAAAATCCAATTTGACACATGAGGATGACAGTGACAAAACAATTTATTAAATATCTGTGTATCATGTATTAAAAAAAATGTTTATCAACAAATCAATTTAAATACGTTTTGGATGTGTTATTAACATTCAAAGGATTATAACTATTTTTAAAACACTAGTGACTGAAGATTTTCATAAATATTGAATTATTTGACACAGATCAAGTAATATAATTATAAGACCTAGCAAACTCTGTGATTTGAACAAAGCAAATTTTTCGTCTGCAGAATTAAACAGCAAAATCCGGCAAAATCATTCTGCCTAGCTGTCAGTTGTCAATTTGGATTGTGAATTGTGAGTTTGTAATTTTCATAGAAACAATAAAACTTTTATTTCTTACGGTACAACTGAAAATAATTAAGTCAAAATGGTCTTGGAGAGTACTATGATATGCGTGGATAACAGTGACTACATGAGAAATGGAGACTTTTTACCAACGAGACTTCAAGCTCAACAAGATGCTGTAAACTTGGTATGCCATTCGAAAACACGGTCAAATCCTGAGAACAATGTTGGATTGCTAACATTGGCCAATGTTGAAGTTCTTGCTACTTTAACTAGCGATGTGGGGCGCATTCTTTCGAAACTGCACCGTGTGCAGCCAAACGGCAACATCAACATTTTGACGGGCATTAGAATTGCTCATCTAGCTCTCAAACATCGCCAGGGAAAGAATCATAAAATGCGCATAGTTGTATTCGTTGGATCTCCAGTTACGTCCGACGAAAAAGAACTCGTCAAGTTGGCAAAGAGACTCAAAAAAGAAAAAGTAAATTGTGACGTCATATCTTTCGGTGAGGACTCCGAAAACAATCCTTTGTTAACTACGTTCGTGAATACACTGAATGGTAAGGATAACACAACAGGCGGCAGCCATCTCGTAGCTGTTCCAGCTGGCGGGTGTGTTGTGCTATCTGAAGCACTGATTTCGAGTCCTATTATTGGCGGAGATGGCGCCGGTCCATCAGGATCTGGATTGTCTCCATTCGAGTTTGGTGTCGATCCTAATGAAGACCCAGAGCTGGCTCTGGCTCTAAGAGTATCCATGGAGGAACAGAGACAACGCCAAGAGGAGGAATCTCGGCGCCAACAGGCTAGCTCTGGAGAGGAGGCTCCGAAAGCAGGAGAAACACCAAGTGCAGGTGTACCTATGTCGCTGGGACGTGAAGCTATGGAATTGTCAGAGGAGGAGCAGATCGCTCTTGCTATGCAGATGAGCATGCAACAAGAAGCTCCACAGGCAGAGGAAAGCATGGATGTGTCTGAAGAGTATGCAGAAGTCATGAATGACCCAGCATTTCTACAGAGTGTTTTAGAAAACTTGCCTGGTGTTGATCCTCAGAGCGAGGCCATCCGAAATGCAATGTCCACCATCAAAAAGGACAAGGATGACAAAGACGATAAAGACCAAAAGGATAAGGATGGTAAAGGAGGTTCCAGTTCAAAGGACAGTCAATAAATTTTTTCAATTTTTTTAATTTATAAATATGCTCGTAAACTCTGTAACAATTCTATGTAATATCACGAAAATATACATGGATTCACAATACAATTTGACATTCATTTCCACGAAATCCAATTGAGGCCTTCTATTTTGTTATACTCTGGAACAATAGATATTATGTTTTAGTCTAAATAAACATATGCATAGAGAATGATATTTTATTTCACATACATACTACTTAGTTTACTTACTTTCATCATTCCAAAATTGCTTAGTTTTGAACTTATTTTTCGCTTCTAATAGTGACATACGTCTCTTCTCTTCAGAGATTGGTTCAGGTCTTGGTACAGGTGGGACAGGAGTTTCTGTACAAATAAATTCACATACTTGTATTTAGGGTTGCCAAAAATGAAATAGGACAACATACTGAATAAATATTTTATTTTTCTTATATTGGTAACATTAAAAAAATGCAAGTCAGTAGTTAAATAAATAATTTGAATGCTAACAAAGACAACTACAGATAATCAAGTAATAATATTATAACTTCTATTACCTTTCGTGAAAGAGGGCCTACTGCCTAGCCTGTATTTCATTAACATTGCAGTCTATCCAATAATCTGTGACTCTCCCGAACTCACAAGCGTGCAGCTCTGGCCCACTTTTCACTAAAATAATAGAAATTAGATTTTATAAATGGCAATACCATAGTGTAACTATTATATATAGGACCGTCTTGAATGTCCAAGTGGGGCATCGACGTAGTGTTGAGCGGGTAGATGCCATGCCGCCAGGGTCTCGTGCAATCCTCAATAAGCTCTAATAATGCCGTACTGGGTGTAGGCTTCAATCTCGCGTCTAATAGAAAACATAAGCTTCAGATACTTGTGTGTGTTGGCGAGCGGGCGGGTTGCCCGTTTCACCCAGGTTTCATGTATAATAGTTAGACTGTGGCAATACCATTAACATAATCTTTACAAATACAAATATTTGAGAGATGTTCCAACTGATGAGAGGTGATCCAACTAAGAATAGGATCGATTCAGTGCCATTTTATGACGTCAGAGATGTTTATTCAAATTATACGTTTGTATTTTAATTTGATGTAACAGTGAAACAAAATAACGTCAGTTATTGAAATGCAAAAACAATTTCTAATTAATTATTAAAACATATTTTTTAAATTTAATTATTTGACACGTAAAAGGACAGTAACACACAGTCAACAGAGGTCATTGACATTCCTATTCTTAGTAGGTTTACTATCATATATTATTATCATAGTAAATTGTGAATTATAATATAAATTGGAAATAATTACTGTTGTTATTCTGCGAACATTTCATATTTCGATTCATGACATTCTTCTGAAGCAATAAATAAGAACTCTTAATGTCTTCTAACTGAGGCTTGAAACTTTTATTGCTTTGGTTGGAAACTGGAAAAATAATTATTTAAAATATTATTAATAATAATAATATCAGTAAACCTCAACATCCCTGTATTTTATAATAGGTATACATTTTGCACATAAAATAATCTTCATATTATGAGATTGCACAGCCCTAAGTTCGTATAGCGCAAGAGCTGCTTGACATTTTTGAACATGCTTAACATATTCATTAAAACTGTCAAAACTGTAGAAATAAATCGAAAAAGACGGTTTGCAGAAGTTAGAAAGCTCACAAAATTGAAATAATACTTTAGGTTTAGTACAAAACAATCTGTACCTAGTTCACTCAAAAGCGTAATCCTTAACCCTTTAACGGTCATAAGGAGTGGGCAGTGGAAAAATAAAATTGATAGTGGTTAGGGGTATGTAATAGAAGTAAAAAGATATCTACATATAAATATATACATATATATATATATTTCTATGGTGGGAAAAATATTCCCTCTACCAGTCAGATGTTCTCTATTGCGTTATATATATAAATCTTTTCACGCGACCAGCCTATCTTTTACTGTTATTGGTAATATTTCAAATAAAAATCTTTGCAATTATCAAGTTTTTTTTTTATTTATTACCAAAATCAAGATTGTTTATTTATTACAAAAATCAAATATTTTGTTTTTTACATAAATCTAATGTTATTGTTTATGAAATTCGCTGAAACATGGTGCTATGCACAGTGCGACTTGGCACTTTGCGCACATAATTTTCGAACGCTTATCGTTCGTTTTAGTGCTGCACAATTTACATCTCTTGTACGATTGCAATTGGCACGGCATGTGATCGCCCACATTGGTATACCGTACTTCTTCGGGCACAGCACTAATAGTTTTTTGCCGGTTTTCATTTGTGATCTTCCGCCTGCTCACATAAGATGCCATACTACCGGTCGAGCGTCTCTTCCTGCTGGTAAAACCACAGAGGTTCATCTATATTTTCCAGAATTTGCTGAAGGCGAACTGAATTAAAATTTGGGCATTCTTCATCAGATTCTAAATTATCCTCCGAAAGATCCGGGTCATCGGGTAAGCCAAACATGTCTTGAAGGGCCTCTATTTCAAAATCTTTCAACTGCCGATTCATCTCTGAAATGAAGCAAAAAAGGAATTGTAAGCTAAAGCAACCACCACAAAATCGAGCGCCACACAGACAGAGGGAATATACAAACAGTACAGGCAGATAGGCAGAGGGAATATACAACCCACCACAAAAAACCAAGATTGCCCAAAACTTCCAAAAGCAGACTTGAAAATCTTAACATTTTCCCTAAGAATAAGATCAAATAAACCATAAAAAAAAGAAATTACCTTATAAAATTCGAAGATCTTCTAAATAAACCCTGCTTCAAACTCGTAGAAGAAAAAAGTTCACTTTTTTACGTTCTCTGAATTCCCACGAAAAAGTATTAATGTCAACTGTCAAACTTTTTAATGTCAAACTGTCAATTTACAATCATAAATGTTGCCTGAATTAAAAAATATGGATGTTGAACGGAATTTCGGTACAAAAAATAATAAAAATCATGGTGGTGAAAATATCGCCTATAACTGATAAAGGGACACGGATAAGTACTAAAACTATAATTCAAATAAACTCTCACAATTTGATACTCGATTGTTAACTGGTTTCGTATCTCTGGGAATATTCCTTTTCTGATTGTACAAAGGTTTAATTGACTCTCGTGATGGTGTAGAAGATTTACTTGCCCCTGGAAATGGACAAGAATTTAAATTCGATACTTCTTCAATTTATTTATATTACATTAGCATTGAACTAAAAATATACACATAAGGAAACCTAGTTACACAGTAAAATCATATAAAGCAAACGAACCTGTCGCAGACTTTAAAATTTCCCTGCTTTTTAGCGAGTCCCTTGCTGTTGCCGAATTACAGCCTAAAATTCAAACATATTAATAATGTGATAGAGATATCTTTGCACCTAGATATGGAAAAAGGGACAAAAAAATATTTTTTGATGAATCAATTGGCAGTATAAAAAATACAGGATGCTTTTTCATATATTTGTAAAATAAGTAATTAGATACAACTTAACCCATGCATAATGCATATTATGCTTGATAGTAATAAACTACAACTAATTGTTTATTAAAACTATAAAAATTCATACCCGAATTAAAACTTCTATGGCGTGCGTACACATTGTTGTTGAAACTCGGCCTATTTTGACTTGTGTTGCTTCTTGTGTCTGCAAAATATTGTATGCCAGTTTAAATTGAAAAACAAAAAAAACACAGCAGGAACATAATATCACTACATTATCTTTTATTTTACAGAAAATAACGTAGGCTATTACTTAATTTTATGAAAACAAAACTAAAAACAAAATTTAAATTATAGTAAGGTACCTTTTGGCGCTCTATCCGTAGGTGTTTGTCTCGCAGCCATAGAACCATTTCGCAGTGGAGGTGATGACGACGGTTGGCGCAAAGCTAAACCATGAATAGAATGAAAATACCTGGAAATCTTTACCACTTAATCTTCACAATGCAATGTTTATCTTCTACTCAGTTCAATATACGATATGTATTGCCTAGGCATAACATACGAAGGTCTTCGTAATATTTAGTGTTTTTCTGATATGAATATCAGAAAAAAAATACAAATTATCCAGAAGATATAATTGATATCTGTGACAAATTAATAAGACCTTGAACATAGAAAGAGTGTTTGTTGGTTTGGCTTTCTTTCACGTCGCAACGAAGCGATTTAATGCTATGATTTATGTGTCTCGAGATAGAGTGACAAAGGCGGTAGATTAACATCTCGTCCTCATGGGACTTTCCATTGACTACGCGGGTGAAACATTACCATTAAAATAAACATTATCTTACATCTATTAACAGGCAGGCTACAATTCTGTTCACACTTAGGACTCGATGCAGGCGACGCTCGACCCTTAAGCATTGGCGTCTTAACCGCTGTCCAAAATAAATAAATGACTGCAATTATTGTTAATAATAACTGCCATTGCAAATGCGATAATCGCGTCACGATGTTGTGTAGTCTCCAGATACATAAATGGCCGAGAACGCTGATTAATAATATGTCTAATGCTGAAATGTAAGGGATATGCCTCTTTATAATATGGATGTTAAAGTCTTAAATTGAAAGCCTGGGAAGGGCAGGATTATGTCGGTATAATGAAGTTTTAAAGGTTTTTGACAATTTCACAAAAGAGAACTCGCAGAAAATCTAATGTTATTAGAACCAAAATATCTAGTTACAGTAACAAAACGACTCACGTAATTTACTGCTGCTCACTGGTCGCCGATTTGCAGGAGATGCAGGAAGAGGCTGTTTGTTTTCCGCTTGAAATATATTAATATACTTAAATGTTCTTAGGAACAAGGAATACACTTTTAGTATTGAATATAATTACCACAATATTTTTTACACTATTTATGTAGAGTTAGTGAATCCAGGAACAGTTAAAACGTAGCATTTGAGCAAGAAACAGATAAATTCAGATTTAAGAAATAAGATTTTACCTTTCCATGATTTGAGGGGAGATCTGGATCGATTTATTGTATTCACAACTGGATTAGATTCTGCAACTAGAATAATAATATGTTTTTATAACGATAAGCGAAACTTTTAGTTTTTCTTACGCGTACGTTATCACCAGAAGATAATTCAACTCGGATAGTTAACTTATAAAAAAAAATATTGACAAAAGTCACAAATTAACCATACCTTTACATTTGTCACGGGTTTCTCTTCTGATTGTGAGCCTTTTATTCAATGGTGTGACAAGCGGCTTCCCGTAACCGCTTGGTGTTTCTGTACCTATTTATTTATTAAAACTTTATTTTACATTTATGAAATCTTATTTAAAAATATACATAGCAAATTTAGAGATTGGCGACCTTATGGCTCGGAAGCGATATCTTTCAGGCAACCTGTTACCTGACATATAGGAAAATACAAGACTCTTTGAAATGCTATTCACTGTACATTTAACCTACCAAAATTGGGGTAAGAAAAATTGTGTTCATCTCTTGGGCTCGATATTTTATAAACTTACTAGAAAAAAAAAGCTAATATGAAACACTTATTTATCAGGGACAGCACAACACACAAAAATACTTAAAACAAATGTAAGTTACAGTAATGCAGTTAGTAAGGAGATGGATAGCTTTTAGGTACGTTTAATTATTTAGCCTACAAAATAACCCTTTATCGTACTTAATTATTATTCATTATCCAGGTCTATTTTAAACTGCAAAATTAAGTTTATCTATCCTATATGTTGTCCTAATTTACCTGTAGACGACAAAGCACTCTGACTATTGTTAGACTTGGGACTGCATCTCTCTTTCTTGTAATCATCGAAACTAACTTCATCCTTTGGCGAAGCACCGCTGTTAGAGCTCTTCGATCGAATTGCTGTAAATATAGTTTTTTCACGTAGATTGACCAATAGTCGACTAGCTTTCCACCCGCGGCTTCACTCGGGTGGTCATAGAAAAACACCGAAAAACACTGATAAACATGTCATATTTTTTAAATAGCGCCATCTACTGGAGTTTATAAATTTAAGTGTGTAATTATTTTATTTTTAACCTTATTAACTGGTTACCCTGTACTAAATAATTTAACTCAAACATTTACTAAAAACATCATCAAAAACTGCACAGCCGTTTGAGAAGTGTTTAGTGGCAAACTTACCACTAGATATGGAGCCAGTAGTGGGTTTCGGTGAGTCAGCAGTTTTCTCCATACATAACTTATTTTCCTTGGGAGGAGCGCTAGCAGCACGAGCTATAAAAGCGATTAAAAATTATAAATCTGTGCTAAAAAATATGCTTCAAAAATGATATAAATTTTTATATTTACATGCTAATGAATGTATAATATAGCAAGTAACTGCGGTTTTAAAATATTTTTTGTGTTCATTTAAAGTCCCTCGGTTTTCGAGATACACAACGGATTTATACATCTTAACAACTTGGACGCTCCCAAACGGGAGCGTCCATAAATTACATGACATGAATTTTTTATAATTTTCCTTTACAAAGGAAAAACTAAAGGTACTAACATGATAAACTAGATGTCCTCTCAGGAGAATGCGGTGCGCTTCCACTGCCTGGTGTACCTATATTTTAAAAACGAAATATGATATACTTAGCTGTAAATAAACTGTTTTATTAAAAATAAACAATCTATTCACTGACATTGCAGTTAAAAACTTTAATTACTGTTATTGAAGTAAATTAGCTACTGCAAAATATTGCTTTTTATAAGTATCGTGCACACAAGCATTTTAATTCACACTTCTTGATACTTTTTTCGTTTTCTAATGAAAAGAAAATATTATGTTAATTGACTGTCCCTGAAAAAATTATGATAATTTTAACTGCTCCTGAAGTCATAAAAATATCTGACGCATAATGTGTAAAAATTCTGTTTCCTACGATATATTATAATCAGTACCTATGTCTGAAAATATTTTTACTATCACAATAATATAATTATAGTTATGTAAGTTACACACTAACTTGGCAAACTGGATCGAGTAAAGCGTTTTTCAGGAGAACACGACTTGCTGCGGTTCGGCGTTAGAATACCGCCGTGTAATAAACCGTTTCGTACTTGTCGGAGTTCTAAAATATAATTTTATTTTGGAAAGAAGTGACCTTATTGTTTAATCGGAAGAATTAATAAATGAGTCATTTTAATATTAAATAAATAAAGATAAAAATGTATTATTAAAAAAAAAAATGGAAAAACTACATGAAGGATCGGTTTTAGGTCTATTTTGATACCTGATTAGAATGTTGGAAAAAGATAACTTATTATCAAAAAATATACAATATGTAATTATAATCAGTTGCGAAGATCAGTTACGTCGCAATAAACAAAATTCAAATATATTTAGTTTATAATAACTGTTTTAAATTTAAACTACATAAATGTACAGAATAGATATATGATCTTACTAGATGCATTGCTCTCTCTGTACTTAAGTTTCGGTTGTGATAATGTCTGCTCTCTAGACGGAGAATGAGTTTTACTTGAAGCACCTGTAGGATATTATTGTATTAGATATATATACTCATAAGATCTTTTATTTATTTTTTCCCTCTTTTCTGTCACTTCTGTTAAAATTTAGACAAAACCATATACATTTTTTATATATCTGTGTTGGAACTTCATTGCTCTGGTTTTATTTTTTTGCAATGCATATACTTTCTATGATGATTTCTGTATCTCAGGTACCACCAAAACAATAATAAAAATTAAAATTTGCGATTAATTAAATATACATACATTTTACACGTATTTTTGGGATATTTCTTATTAGAATAAACAAAAAGACGAATTCTATCTAATTGTAAAATAAGTACATCAAGGTGTACATACATCGAGTATAATAAAACAACAATTACATATATAAATTACTTTATTTTTTCCAAACAACTTAACATACTTTACAAGTAAAATCAATTACTTTACAAGCATAACAAGATCAAATAAAACGCAAGCTGCTAACTGTACAAAACGAAGGCACTAGAATATTTAAAAACGACATTATTCGTAGTCTAACTACCGCTAACAATATCATCTTTATTATCTATGACCATATCTTGTATATGGCCGTCTAAAGTTTGTCTATGGTCAGTCGATTCTTTTGGCATATCTTGTCTATCATCTACTTTACTGTCGTTATCCTGTCTATGGTCACTTTTATAATCTGTATCTTGTATATGGTCAGTCCGTTGTGTACTAGCGTCTTGTCTCTGGTCACCTTTGTCGTGTGTATATTGTCTCTGGTCAGTGCTATAGTGCCGTATACTACCGGAAGTGGGTATCGCCGGGGAAGAGGGTTGCTTCTCTTTGACTCGTGCTCTATGGGCCGCTTTCAGTTCGAGCTCTACGCAATGTTCTGCGAACATCAGTTGTAGAGGGGCGTACATATGCGGGAGGAGGTCTAGGTCGCTCATTGTGATCTGTGAAAGAACGGGAACATTTGAAAAATAATGAATTACAATTTTAACTGTTATTTTGAAGCCAATGTACAATTATTTAATCGTTATAACTTTTTGCGCATTATATTTATAAGACACGAAAATTGTAGTTAAAGTACCTAAGCACTGAACAGCGAACACTATAGAATTTTTGATAGAAAGTTGGTTCAAACCTCCATTAAAGGAATTTTAATCATTTACTACTTTTTATTTAAACATTTACATAAACATTCTATAGACAAACCGAAACATTCCTAATTAAAAAAGCAGCTTTAGTACAGGGCTGTACTAATAGCTATTGGTACGGGAGCTATTAACGTTTTAAAAAAAGTCATTTTAGTATAGTTGGGTTTTTGATATACTGTTTCTCTTGCTATTTCGGTTAGAGTCCGCGCTGTCTGGCTGGCGGTAGTGGTTGCGTTTATTAGTGCGCACAGGAAAATATCCGTAATTTAAAGTCATTTATTAACAAGTAATTTTTAATCTTTTGCCTTTAGATAGATCCATCAGACATAAATTTTTTATTGCAAGACGTTTTTTTCGTTGTTAAATAGGTGCCATACGCAATTTTTTATTTCAAAATCATTAAAATGTCATCGAAATAAGTGAAATTACATCAACATGAGTCCGCTTAAAAGGTAAGTAATAACTTTATTACTTATATTATATTATCCTTTTTTAATACTTATATTGAATAATTAGTAAACTAATATTTTTAATAGATGGTTTCATATTTATTACACTTTTGGGTATTAATATGAATTTGATGATATTTGGTTTTTATCAAGTTTACATTAACGTCCTATTTGAGGTTCGTTGGGAAAAGGAGGCACCATGGTAGATTGTTGCTAGAAAATTGTAAATAGTAAAATGAATATTATACATAGTATATCCTTCACGGGGACTCATGTTGATAGAATTTCACTTATTTCGATGACATTTTAATGATTTTGAAATAAAAAATTGCGTCTGGCACCTATTTAACAACGAAAAAAACGTCTTGCAATAAAAAAATTATGTCTCATGGATCTATCTAAAAGCAAAAGATTAAAAATTACGCGTTAAAAAATGACTTTAAATTAAGGATATTTTCCTGTGCAGATAAGATGCGCACTAATAAACGCAACCACTGCGACCAGCCAGACAGCCCGGACTCTAACCGAAATAGCAAGAGGAACAGTATATCAAAGAACCAACTATACTAAAATGCTCTCTTGTCAACGTTGGTAGCTCCTATACGATATAAAATTATACCCATACTATCCTATCACAAATTCAAATTGACAACACGCACGTACGCACATTGGGCGTTCTTTATACATTCTATATTAAAAAATTCATTCCACACGCTGAAAATATCAAATTCGAAAAAGAAGCTAGCCGGTCATTGACCCCTACCTGCATGTTGTCGAGCGCGATGCGCGCGCTATTGTTCCAAATTCAAACAAACAGGCGTTCGAAAAGAAGCTAGCCGGTCATTGACCCCACCTGCATGTTGTCGAACGCGATGCCGACGCTCTTGTTGTCGTTCAGTATGTGCGCGTTGAGGCGCGGCAGTCTCGCGTACCGCTGGCTGAAGTGCGTGAGCACGGTGTAGCGCGCGCACATAGCGCGGCCCACTTCTATCGCTACTAGAGACCTTGCCATACAACGCATCATACTGACGTTCCAAATTCAAACTTCTAATCAACTGGCACACACACGAGGCGTTCGAAAAAGAAGCTAGTCGGCCATTGACCCCACCCACCTGCATGTTGTCGAGCGCGATGCGCGCGCTATTGTTCCAAATTCAAACCAATAAATTCGTAAAAAGCTAGCCGGTCATTGACCCCACCGCGGCCCATTTCTAGCGCAACTAGAGATCGTTCCACACAACGCGCTATGCTGACATTCCAAATTCAAACCTAGAGGCGTTCGAAAAAAAGCTACCCGGTCGTTGACCCCACCTGCATATTATCGAACGCGATGCCCACTCTCTTGTTGTCGTTAAGTATGTGCGCGTTGAGGCGCGGCAGTCTCGCGTACCGCTGGCTGAAGTGCGTGAGCACGGTGTATCGCGCGCACATAGCGCGGCCAACTTCTATCGCTTGCGACGTGGTGGAGTGCATCTTTATGCGCGCTTCGTTTTCTAACTCGTCCTCCATTGTCGCTTCGTGGATTAGGAGTGTTGAATTTTGACCTGCGAATAGATAAGTACTTATATAAATTTGATAATGGAATAGGACTTGTTTTAGATATATATCATGAAAAATATTATGGCAATTATTTATTGGACATCATAAATTCACAGATATATCAATCATTATGTGGATTTTTTTCGTGTTATACGCAGTGTTCCTAATGGTGACGTACAATTAAACAATTTATATTTTGATTTTACGCCCGAATCGAAGTAGTCCGGTGACGCGCCAGCTCGTTTGCTCGCTTTTACATAAACATAATAAAAAAAAAATAGATTTATTTTAGGTCAGGTAAGTAAGGCCTTACATTTTTATTAATTTTTTCAGTCTTTACATTTTTTTTATATTTCAATTTCAAACGTACCAATCTTGACCAGTTCATCGCACGGTATAGTATCGCCCGAGTATGTGACCTTATGCCCGTCGCCCACCTGCACGGCGACGCCGAACGCGTTGGGGCAATGCGACACGTAACATGTCACCAAGCGGTCTATACCGAGGGACGCTAATATCGCTGACGTCATGTCGCCGGTGGTTGACTGCTTCGCTTCCGTCTGTGGAATATGGACTTTATTTAGCTATATACATTGCATCACTATTATATGACCATAATAAAAAGAAAATTTTTCAAACAATTTTTAATAATTAAAGTTTTAGAATTTAGACACTACGCCGATTGGGTGTTATTTTCAAACCTAATAAAGAATATTTTATAGTAATTTTTTTTTTTTAATCTGATATTCCTTTCAGTTAATTATATTAGTTTCTGGAAAGACAGATGATAACATGCTCAGTTAGACAAATCAGTGCTCTCTTATTGATTACTCTAAACAGCTGATCTTTCTAGGAAAGCAAGGTCATGATTTATCCCAACAAATGTAGAAATTGTTTATGGTCTATTGATCTATTCTGTTGACTTACCAAGTTCTGATTAGGTATCAGCGTAAACTCTCCCCTTATACTCTCAAACTGCTGGTCATACTTCGACAGCCAAGTGACAATCTGTCCCGGCGCCATAAGATATAACGGCTGAGCTGGTTCTGTTTCTGAATCCGATATCTCGTCTAGCGCTTCTCGACGAGCTTGGAGTACGCCTATTAAGCCTGGAGAGAGATATTTTATTTATATATTAGATTTCCCCGTTCCCGCAAGAATTTCGGGAAATCCTTTCGTAGCGGATGCCTACGTCCTAACATCTACCTGCATGCCAAATTTCAACCCGATACGTCCAGTGGTTTGGGCTGTGCGTTGATAGATCACTATATCAGTCACCTTTGAGTTTTATATAATATATATAGATGGGGCAATTTCTTTTGCTAACAAAGGGAATATTTTTGTAACATTTTTCATTACTGCTCTGCACCTATTCGACGTTAGCTAACGCCTAATAAGCGTTACGTTTTAAAGGCTATTCTCGATGCCGAAATTAAGCTGAAAACTGAATACGAACGTTACCTAACACCTAAATAGTAGCACATTTTAAAGGCTATTCTCGATAAATGCTCAAAACTCGAATAAATCAAATAATTAATTTAACAAATCGAAGATGGAGTTTCCTATCACCACTTTCAATCAAAAAAGCACAGATACATCAGAATAACAGTCATCTTACAAGTTACAGTTATATATTTTGTAAAATTTAATTTGTATACAATTCAGACGAAAGAACAAAATATCGCTTTAGCGTATTTCGGCTGAATTGAGATACGAAAAAGAATATTTCATACAATTAAACATAAAAATACTTACCAATATGATGGTCAGCATGTAGATGGGATATATAAATGGCTTTCAAAGTTCTAAGGAAGGCATTTACACGCTTCGGTCCGTAGAATCGTACAAGTTGACCAAAAGTGCCTTCTCCACAGTCTAGGAGCATTGAGCGCTGTTCACTGAAAAAATATATTTATTCAGTTTTATGAACAAGAATATTTGGGATGATAATTAATGACTTTTGAAGGTTTTTGTTACAATAAAAGAACTTGCTTATTTAAATGCAAATATTTGGAAGAATAAACTGCTTATATAAGCAGTTGTTTTATGAAAAAGGAAATAACTCTTCTGGCAGAAAGATTGATATGTCCCTAAAATATTCCCTCCAGATGGTAAAAATTATTCAAAAGCGTTCGTTACGTTCTGAAAGCTCATATAAGAGGTCTGTGTACCTAATAGATGGAACAAATAAAGGCTGAACCTCTAGAAAAATAGTTATTCTAACGGGAATTCTTTCCGGTTACTACTTTAATTATATTTATCGCATTCAAATGCTTCAAAAAATCACCATTAAATACTCACTCAATTTGCAGTACAATAGCGCTCGTGTTCCTCGTCTTGCTCGGTATACACGACCCTGTACCAAGGAACACTACTTTTGGATACTCTTTCGCGTCACTTTTCGCGTATCTCATTGTGTCCACGAGCCGACGGAATTGTTCCAAACTTGGCACGAAGCCATCTACATCCATCGTTTCTTGGATGTAGTCCTGGATGTGTAGCTTTGGTTCTGCTGACCTGATTTATAAAGGTAGGATAAAAGGTTAGGTTAAGGCCTTACGGTTAGGGCAAGTTTAAAGGCAAAACTAAAACTACTGGGATATTTTATCTTATTCAATTAAACATTAAAAACATCATGGATATTGTCTTTCAAAATATACTTGAACGTAAAAAAATAACTATATTAATTATGATATGATACTGATAACAGATTTCAGCAGTTCTATTTAAAAATGTGTTGGTAAAATTCTAGTAGAAAAAAAATACAAGCAAAATTAACTTTATTCGCATTACTTGGCAAAAAGTATATGTCATTAACAATTAATTTTGACCATCTAAGCTGATCAATATCCATAAAAATAAATTCATCCTTATTCGAATGAATTAATGCATTGTTTTGGATGATCTAATTTGAAAGTAAGTACATATTATCCACGTGTTTTTTTTACTCACCTATCCAATTGCCGCTTGGGCCTTAAATGAAACACCGTAAGCGTCCTAGCCGCTAGCAGTTCAAGTCTTCCTGCATCTGGTGAAGGCTCTCCATCACCATGCGCGGGCGCATCCATATTGATGATAGTCTGGAACTGCGCCAGCGCGATCTATTCGATTAGTGTTGGTTAACCAATACCGGTCATGTCATGCAATATCCCCAACAAAGGTGAAATTAGTGATGTATACGTTTGTAGCTTGCTAAACGCCACCGATTTATGATAAGTACATAAAGCTGTCACAATGCGCAGGTGCTTCCATGTTGATGATAGTCTGGAACTGCGCCAGCGCGATCTACTTATATGTGATTAGTGTTGGTTAACCCACACCGGTCATGTCATGCAATATACCTTAACTAAGGTGAAATTAGAGTGTGATGTATACGTTTGTAGGATGTTAAACAATATGATAAGTACATAAAGCTGTCAAAATGGGCAGGTCCGTCCATATTGATGATCGTGTGGAACTGCGCCATAGCGATTTATGCGTTTAGTGTGGGTAAACGCCACTGAGCATGAGTTATGGCTTGACCGCAACCGCTGTACCGCGCCCTAGGTATGTGCGATGAGGCGGAGAGCGGGTAAGAAAGAGAAAGAGTTAGAAGTTAGAAAGTAACGGAACGGTCGGTACTCTCCCCCCGCCTCGCCGCGCACACACCTATACACTATACAGCCCTACAGCCACTGCGGCCAAGCTATAGTACCACCACCGTAGAAGTGTTTATTGAAGCGAAGTTAGTACGCGATGCATAAGTTGTGTGTTGTTAACCGATCATGTAAAAGCACTTTGGATTTTAAATAGCGACTTCATAATTTTTAATAAAAATATTTTTAACTATTATGATAAAGAGTTTATTTTTATAAAAACATAGATAAGAAAACTCCAATGATAAATTTTCCATGAAAGCAAGCAGCAAATGTAACCTGAGGGGGAATCTTCCCAAAAAAAAACAGGCTTCATAAATCTTCAGGTTCTATAAATCAGGCTCGAAGGACCATATAGATATTGGCAGTAAGAACAGTATAATTTTATAAACTACTTATTTAATGAGATAACAAGTTAAAAACCAGAACTTTATTTTGGAAACAATATACATTATATCACTCTCATACTCATAAAAAATTAAAATCTTATAGCTATTATTAAAAAAGGCCAAATAAAAGTTTTAAAAATAAATTTATCTTTTTTAATCAATAACCAAAACCGCACTAACCTTATTCTTTAGCTCCTCCAAGCCTTTTAATCTTATCGGGCTACTTGTCTTTGGCAACGGCGGATGGGCGTTCCACACAGCGGGCACACTCAAATCCTTTAGAAGTGGGAAAATATCCGGATCTAGCAGGTGCAACTTGTGTTGCGTCCTGTGCACTGCCTCTGAGCCGAGGCACGAGTTCTTTGCGTTTAGTATGAGATGGCGGGTTGTTGGACCGAATAGAGCCATGAACGATTGGTACCTGAGATAAAATTATTTTTTCAGATGGGTAAATGTATATAAATGAAATGATTTCAAACTCAATAAATAACTAAAGAACTATATTTTTTGAATTAATAATTGTTATTCAGCACTAACCAAATTCAAGAATAACCGATTTGCTGGTTGGTCATTTGTAATAGGACTAATAATATGAGAGTAATGGAATAGGCCTTGAATTAGCGCTCAATCTTGCGCACTATAATAAGAATAAACGTACGAAATACACAAATAATAATACACTAAAAAATAAAGATATCGTTATGAATAACACCCTAAACAAATTAGTCAGCTCAAACATCCTACGAATATAAATTAGTAGTATAATAACATATATTGACATACAAATCCATACTAATATTATAAATGCGAAAGTAACTCTGTCTGTCTGTCTGTTACTCAATCACGCCTAAACTACTGAACCAATTTGCATGAAATTTGGTATGGAGATATTTTGATACCCGAGAAAGGACATAGGCTACCTTTTATTGCGAAATATGTACCACGGGCGAAGCCGGGGCGGACAACTAGTAGTAAATAAAACTTACACAGGATGATCAAACACATGCGGTGGAGTGTAATGTACCACGACCGCTGGAATGTTCTCTTGCGGGTTCGTGCCGTCGTCGAAGTGCGCAGCGAATTCGTCTTCCTTTAGATATGTGATGTCTGGCACTTCTAGAACTATAATCAGAATTTATTATTAAGAGATTAATTGGAGATATAATTACTAGATCATAGAGATATTTAAAATTTTATTCTTATCTGTAAGAGATTTGATAGGAGAATACATAAAAAGAGTCCATTAACATTGAAGATGAAAAAGATTTTTTTTTATATTTATGAGAAGTAATAATAATTTTATGAGAGAACTTTATAATAAATAAGTGTTTTTATCATAATTCATTTTTATCATTAAATCTATTAACAAATATTTTTTTTTTACTACAATATGCATGAAAAAAGACTACTTAGGTAATTTACTACATACAAAAAATAATAATTGAGACCATTTTCTTACCAATAAAAACCGGTCCAGGATCATCAGGCGTCTTCACATCTTTGGACAACACTAGTCTTCCATCGGGCAACACTACATCTTGACCACTTTTCAATTGACCAAGCAATGGACCTGGCTTCACACCGAATTCTACGCATTTCTCTAAATCTAGGGTACCTAGCCGTTTCTGAAATATTATGGAAAAAGATATTGTTCCTGAAAATATTTGAAACACAGAAAGGTTATTTTTCTATTGATCCATTGAAATGTTACATTTTTTAGCCCTAACCTTGCATTTTTTAGAGGACGCAATTTTGTTTTTTTGATGTGTAGGGGGGGTCAGTGTGAAGCTAAAACCAAGTTTGTGGGGTCGCCACCCTTGTCCCACGGCTGCCATCTTGAAAATAGCGGTTGAAATGGTTTTTACGATATATCTCTTAAACTATTTAACTGATAAAAAAATATCGTTAACATTATTTGTTGCAAATTAAATTCTCTACAACTTTGGTGTAGTAACTTTTAGTCGTAGAACTATAAATAAAAAAGTTATAAGCGAAAATGTTCAGAAATTAGAGCCATTTATATTTTTCAATAAAACTTTTTTTTATCATTTTACGAAGAAATGATATCAGACCATTTTTGTAGATTGTTTTTCGAGGAACAACTTTTATGTACAACATTTTTTCATAACGTCAATAACTAAGGTTTTACAGCGCTCTGAAGTGAGTACTATTTTTCAGTACTCTTAACTATACATATATTGGCTATTGGCTCTTTTCTCATACTCCAGAACAATAGAAGCACACTGCAGAACATTTCAGACCTGCTTTTCGACGTAAAAAAAAGTCGCGCTTCCAGACTCTACCTCCTGGGTGGTGGGGAAAAGATTCAATAATTAATTATTAGTGATATTGCAAAATTAATTATTAAAAATATTATAATAACAAAAAAAAACCATTACTGATGACAAATTATTATTAGTACACACATAATATAAGTATACTGTATAGTTCAGAGTACTGAAAATTAGTACTCACTTCGGAGCGCTGTAAAACCTTAGCTATTTAATTAATGAAAAAATGTTGTAAATAAAAGTTGTTCCTCGAAAAACAATCTACAAAAATGGTCAAATATCATTTCTACGTAAAATTATAAAAAAAAGTTTTATTGAGAAATATAAATATCTCTAATTTCTGAACATTTTCGCTTATAACTTTTTTATTTATAGTTCTACGACAAAAAGTTGCAGGATCAAAGTTGTAGAGTATTTAATTTGCAACAAATAATGTAAACAAATTTTTTTTATCAAATAAATAGTTTAAGAGATATATCGTAAAAACCATATCAACCGCTATTTTCAAGATGGCGGCCGTGGGACAAGGGTGGTGACCCCACAAACTTGGTGATAGCTTCACACTGACCACCCCTACACATCAAAAAAATAAAATTGCGTCCTCTAAAAAATGCAACCCCAAATGTAACTTTTCAATGGACCATATGGAATGTATCAACTTTTGTATACTTACTCGAAAATCTTGATAAATAATGATAATATTTTTTTTTTATAACAACATCTATTCTTCAATTATTAAATAACTGCATCTTCGGAAATATTTCGAAAGGGAAAAATAATTATTTTTAGAGTGTTATTCAATATTTTTGTTTACTGTTACATACCTTTAGTGTACAAATGTATGCAACTGTACTTGTAGTGCCTAGCTTATTCAAATTATGCATTAGTTTCTCTGCCCTCTTCTTCATTGCGTCTGAAAATATACAAAAATGTTAAATGTAAGTAATATAATTACAATGTTAGTGCAAATTAATAGATCAACAAGTTTTATATTTTTAAATTTATTTTTTAAGTGAAACTTCTTTAGGCGTGTTGAGAGTAAAATTTCAATGTCACGTCATAGAGTAAGGCAACGATTTTGGTATCTTTGAATCTGGCCAAAGAAGTTTCACTTCTGACACTGCTGCTCGGCACACATGCTCTTTTTTATGTAATTTGTTTACAAAATTACAATGTTAGTACTCATAGATAAAGAGGTATTGTTTTTTACCTTTTTCAACAGGAGACCTAGGTTTATGTTTAAGATTTTTATTTTTGCTGCTGTCTGCATTTTTATGATCAGATTTTGATCTATAGTAATCAGTGTCATCATGAATGAATTCCTCAAACTCCTGATCCATTGTTTCTGTTCTGGGTGTATCTAGTTTTGGTTTTTTGGCAGCTGGCTTTAGGTCTGAACTGAGCAGGTTATTGTGAGGACCACTACAAACATAAAAATTGTTGTAAGTATTGAATAAAACCATGAATAAACTGAAAAGTATTAATTTTATTATGGGATAACATTATTTTGTAGTAGCCAATAATCTTTATATATATATAAACAGAACAATTTAGATTTCCTTACACTTCCATAGATTCTCTATTCTAAAATTTAAGCAAAGGTTCCAATGGTTCATAATGTGGCAATGGCATTGGTTAATAATGTGGCAATGGCATTGTTATAAGTTCAGATGAACGGAGAAGTTTGTAAAGCTATTGCGTTAACGTTTGTTAATAAAAAAAACGAGTATAACTATTGAATATACTTACAGTAAAACATATTTAACTGACATAACATTATCTTCAAAATCTTCTGTGGGGCTGCATTTGGCCATAGTCACATTTAAATCTTTCATTATTACAAATCTTTTTGTAGCATTGTATAATTCATCCTGTAAGACAAATATAAAATTTAAGAAGAAAAAGAAACAATTTAAATTATGTTTGTTTATCCAAATATATTAAGGTTTGTTTAGTTTTATTAATTCCTTACTATTTGAAGTTAGTTAAATTGCATTTAAAATCCGTTAAAAAGTCTTTAATTTCTAAATGTATAATACTCGCGTAAAATCAAACACTAGAAAATATTATTTATTTTATGTTCTGATGTAATACATAGTGCATTTATACTTATGCAATATAACATATTATCTATTCCATAATTTGCTAGTCTTGACATACCATATCTAAAATTCAGTGACAAACACTATGTTATAATATTCTTACCAATCCTTCTGGACCATGTAGTGTAATATTAGGAACTCCGACATCTTGCAGGGTGAGAGACAAACCAGGCAGACCGCCTACATTCCTCCAAGTCTTGCTTGTTATAAAGATGTGATCCAACCTTGATAACTTCACTTTGTGCTCATGTGCAAGACGCTGACTGCATTCTCCGCAGTTAAATAAATATCTAGAAATTGTGTTTAATTTTAAAACTATCATAATACTTAATGAAGTTATTATAATGAATCATAAATAAGGTTACAAAAAAAAAGAACAATTTTTGGAACGTTTTCTTTTCACAACAATTTCAAATCTAATAAGTACTTATTATGTTTATAAAAACAATAATTATGTCCATACCTTTTTTGGTCTGTAAATAAATATAGTGTGTTGGGTGCTCCCCGAGCCCCGGAACCCAGTACTTGTAAGTATATAGTGCTAGGACCATATTTTTCTCCCTTTCTAGGAAGTTTTAATCGTTGACGCTGAACTTCAGCTGTTTTTCCAGTATTTGACTTCGGCATGTTGGCTAAAAGATCCAACAGCCGATTATTACTATTACTAGAGTAGAAATATTTATGTAAATTACATCTAACTACTTTCCTGAATAATCTAAGTTTACCGTTCATGTGTTAAGAGGTTATTTTTTTACTTTTAGCCTAAGTTTACGAGCATTCCTTGGAAATCTTTCATCAAATTTTACTTTTCAGCTGTTGAACATAATTTTAACTTATTTTATATTTAATTACTATAATATTTTATTGTAACATTTGCACATTTTTAGATTTAGAACAACTGTTTTTCCGCAAACTGTTGAAAGCCGATGTTTTTTTTCTTTTGACATTGAAAGATTAATTTTTTAAATTGGACAATGGACATGGCTGAAGTCAATAAGATGAAAAGCAAGATTGTACAATATAATATAACCTATTACGTAAAAGTTTAACAGTTATTTATTATATTTTGTTATCTTTTATTACTTTTGATAATTCTTTAATTTTTAAGAAATCATGTAACTAACTTATTACCATCTTTCAAAATTGGATTCCATGACAGTGATAATAATTCATTTGAAGCAAGCAACACTGAAATCGAAAAATGGCGTTCTGTACAGCTGTGGGTTGCGCAATTTATATGTAAATGTTTGTGAAAAGCCTATTCAATAAAAATAATAAACGTATAATTAATAATCTGAAACCTGAAAATGTTCTTTTCACATAAGTTAAACCGTCAGTATTGTGTAGTGTTCTAGTATTTTTCGTAAGTGCATACCTGTCATGGACCGTCTATTTTTTGTGTTGTGGTGATGTATTGGAATAATAAATAATGAAACGAAAAATAATACGGCTGTGCAAATAATGATAAAATGATGGCTATGTTATGGGTGGTTTTATTTTTGGCCTCTTCAGGCTTATACACGGTAAATGGTTTGCCAATTGGACCAACGCCGCAAGCCTACCCTCATGGTAAGTTATTAATTTTAATAATAAAAATTTAAATCTGGGAATACGTTAGACAATTATCACGTACTCACATTGTAACTTTTGTACCTGAAATTTTATTCATAAATTTTCCTTTTTAAATCGATAAAAAATTGCTAAATTATGAACGAAAATATTAGAACATTGTTCAATCATGTTTTCTAATTCTCCTCAATCTTCGCTATTCTAATGTAATGTATTTATACGACTA
>CAJQZM010036300.1:5004-42678 GCA_907164665.1 Colias nastes
ATAGTTGAGTAGTAGTTAGTAGGTAAGTAGTAAGCATAGAACTTATAGATTCGTTAAGGTTACACCAATACATAATAATATGTTGATCAGTGTTTAAAATGCATTCCAATAAAGTAGAGACATAGAGCGGAATTAAGTTTTTGAAGTGAAACTTCTTTACGCGCGTTGAGAGTAAAATTTCAAGGTCGCGTCATGGCAATACTGACACGTCATGGAGTAAGGCTACGATTTTGGTTTTGAATCTTGCCAAAGAAGTTTCACTTCTTACGCGTGTGCTCGGCACACACGCACTTATTTATTGATCTCTTGTCTTGTCTGTTTGTTTAAGTCTTAATGTATACTATTATATATCTCTATTCATACTTTTTTAAATATTGCGCCAATTAATAGCCGCACCCACTCGTTTTTAAACTGCCTATAAAAAACAAAGAGGCAACATACTTTTGTATACGTGTTAAAAACTGATAATAACCTCTTTAGTTTCGTGTAACAAGCAAGTTTGAAAAACATTGTTTGTATTCATTAAAGTTGGAAGCTAGCCAGTTTGACGACAACCGTCGGATCACTAAAGTAGTATCTACATAGTAGCAAGCATGACATGCATTTGACTGGCCGATTGGTTTGTAGTGACTAGTGTTGCCCAAATTCAGTCTTGGTCTTGCAGTCTTGCACGCAAGAACAAGACTTCTTGCGTTTTTGCAAGACCAAGACCAAGAACAAGACCGCGTATTTTTAGCAAGACCAAGACCAAGACTGACCGTGCAAGACTTGAGCAAGAACAAGACATAGCCTGCAAGACTCTTGCGTCTTGCAGCTAGGACTTAGCGCTATTTCACTGAGTAGTTAGGTGTAACAGTTCGGTGTAGGTAGGTACGCTTAGGAATTCTATGAGACGCAAAAAACTGTATCAAAGAATATGAAAAACTGGACCTATGCGCATTACGACTAATACCATAAACATAGCGAATAAAAAAATATCTATTAAAATCAAACTGAGTGCATGCATAGTTATGTTTTAACCATCGGCACTTTGATAATGCGGCATCAAAGGTTTTGTACTTACTTCTCAAAGAAATTTGCCGCTTTTCGGAAGTACATGGTTATGATACACGCGCCGGCGGCTTCTTTTGAAATCTAAAACAATCGTTGCCGCCACGCCGAAATCATAACATTTGACACTATTTGATTGCCGCCATAGGGCGTAGGTATACTCATGCAAAATAATTTCGAATTTTTTTAAGAGTACCTACTGGTGTTCCAAAGAATAAATAAGTTTCAGAGTGCTTAGAATGAAAATGAATACATTATACTGATCACGCAAGTAGTATTATGATTAGGATAAAATGGTAAGGATAATGGTAGATGTCATATTAATTCATTCTAGTAAGTATATATTATAATTGTAATTAATTTGTTTTTTTACATGTTTTAGCAAATGTAAGCTTATAAATCATAAATGTTTATTAAGAAACAGTTACTTCCATGGAAAACGACATACCTATAGGTCAGTTGATTTTTCGAATTTCTTATCAAATCTTCAGTTATTTATTAATCTGCTTGATCTTTACTATGGCTATGTTAATTCAAGCTCACAATGTTCCAATTCTAATACGTTTTTCTAAGATTTAAAGTAAACTTTAATAAATAGTAATAGACTAATAGGTAATTGCAAGACTTGCAAGACTCTTGCTGCAAGACCAAGACCAAGACCAAGACTGGGAGCGCAAGACCAAGACCAAGACCAAGACCAGGTGTATTGGCGCAAGACCAAGACCAAGACTGGCTAAGTCTCGTCTTGTTCTTGCATTTGGGCAACACTAGTAGTGACCCTGCTAGAAGCTAGACGTCGTGGGTTCGATTCCCACCCAGGGTAATTTGTGTGATGATGTTTGCTCTGTGTCTGGGTTTTAATTATTATCGATAGATATATATTTAAAATTATGTATGTATGTTCATCAGCCATTTAGTTTCCATATCACAAGCGAAAAGCTTAGTATAAGATCAGATCATGCTGTGTGTGAAAAATGTCCTGAAATATTTATTTATTATTATTTACGTGAATTGTCATGCAGCTTGAGTGACCAAAAAAACAAATCATGTATTTATAATATACTAGGTATCCGCCCGCGGCTTCGCTCGCGCAGTTAAAAAAAACCCGCATAGTTCCCGTTCCCGTGGGATTTCCGGGATTGCGTCATTTTCCCGGGATAAAAAGTAGCCTATGTCCTTTCTCGGGTATCAAAATATCCCCATACCAAATTTCATGAAAATTGGTTCAGTAGTTTAGGCGTGATTGAGTAACAGACAGACAGACAGAGTTACTTTCGCATTTATAATATTAGCATGGATGACTAGGCGGTAATGCAAATATGACATGCGTTATGTGCTGTCATGCACGAATGATTAAAATAAATAAATGCAAATTTCGTGCTGGTAACTGATTGATGTGCTAATAATGCGAGTATGACTGACATGCATGCATGATCGTTTACATCTGTGCAATGTGCATGTCATGCAAAAGCTTAGTGCGTTTTATGCACAATACAGGCGAACTATAAATAAATTTTTGTTTTTTTGTCACTCATGCAACATGACAATTCACGTAAACGCAAGTCATGCTTGCATTACTGTCTAGGGAATACTTTATAACATGCTTGGAGATTGTTCTGGTGATGGGAGAGATTTGTGGTTTGTAGTTTTTATGATAAAAGTTATACCGTGACGTATTCAGGATAGGATAAAAGAGATATTGCTTATGTTATGACTCAGAATTTGGTGTCAGAATTTCATTAGAATAACTTGTGTGTCTCTATTAAGCGATAAAACCTTAAAAAAGAGAGATAATTTGTTATAGGAGGGTTCGGTTATTATAAGTAATGGACATGTCTTAATTTGTTTAATATTTTTTTAAATCTTATTTAATCTATGTTTAATTAAAATAAATTTAAAAATAATAATTCGAACTGTGATTCGATCTGAGAGATGAGATGTTACAGAAAAATAAATATGGGATGGCTAATATTTGACACAGAAAGATAATATCTTTATTTTTACGATAAAACTCATATAATATGTAATTTTATTTGCTCTTAAAATATTAGTGTAGCGGTAATATTTGTACGATGTCGGCTTTATGACATTTGTTGCAGGATCTCCAGTGGTTTTGTGATAAACTAAAAGCAAACCTAGTTTATATCATATACTAGCTGCGCTCCGCGGTTTCACCCGCGTGGCTCCGCTCCTGTTTGTCTTAGCGTGATGATATGTAGTCTATAGCCTTCCTCGATGAATGGGCTATCTAAAACCGAAAGAATTTTTCAAATCGGACCAGTAGTTCCTGAGATTAGCGCGTTCAAACAAACAAACTTTTCAGCTTTATAATATTAGTATAAATTGTAATTCCTTTAAATGTTGATTGATAAATTACTACATTTTTCATGTATAATAAGTTGTATTAAAATCAGATGAAAATAAAATTCTTAATAATAAATTATTTCTGTAAGGATCAATACATTAGCGAGAAAATCTCATTATTTCACTGTTCGAAATCGAAATGTTCCTTTATACAAAACGTTACAAGTTTGAATTTAATTATTCACAAACGAATCAAATGAACCTTCAAAAGATTCCAGTTATCTCGTGAAGTAATTAATAATCAGGAATCTGGCAAAATGGAAGATAGTTATCCGTCAATTTTATAGTTTGTGTTGTGATTCGACGTTTTCAGATTTCGTATTGATTGCCAAATTTTTGTAAAGGACTTTTCAATCATAATTAGTGCTTGTAGACTAGAGTAGATAATTTTTGAAACAAAATAAAATCGCAGTCGGATGAAACCCATTAGAAAAGGAGGGGAATATGATGAAAATAAAAGGAAAAATAAATTACGGTCAATCCGAGTTCGGGAAGTGGGAGGGGGGAGCTTTTAAGAGAAAAAAATGGTTTCTCTCGATTTCCGACAAAACTACAAGTCCTACGGAAAAAAATTCAATGGCAAAGTTGTAGGTAATAAAAAGTTCTACAACTTTTGTATTCACAATTTTTTCACATAACCTCAAAATTTAGGTGAAAATTTCAAAAAACCAAGTTTTTGGTCTTTTATTTTTATCTACTTCAAAATTTATTTTTTTTCTACGAAATTTGGTGGAAACTTACTTTATTATGTCCCAAATACACTGTAATTTATTTGATTGAAAATATTTATTTTTTCGCCTTATTTTGAATTAATACCAAAAAAACAACCTAATTTTCAATCGAAAAGTCACCCGTCAAAATATTAGCTTTTTTCAAAAACTTGGGGAGCCTTTTGTTCATTGAAATCTCTACTTTCATATGGTGTAAAAAAAAATAAACATTACCATAGTAAATGTTCTCAGGAAACGCATACAAACAGTGTGATAATGAGCTTTTACTAAATCAGGCACACTTCTCGAACGACCTGAAATGTTTTTATCGACATCATTTTGCTTTTGAATATGCTGTAAAATATTAGTTGTATCGTAACTTACAACAGATGATTTTTTTTCTTTTGAAATATTACCGAAAAGCCGATACAAGAGAAAATATAGAGTTCGAGAAGTGTGCCTGATTTAGTAAAAGCTCATTATCACACTGTTTGTATGCGTTTCCTGAGAACATTTACTATGGTAATGTTTATTTTTTTTTACACCTTATGAAAGTAGAGATTTCAATGAACAAAAGACTCCCCAAGTTTTTGAAAAAAGCTGATATTTTGACGGGTGACTTTTCGATTGAAAATTAGGTTGTTTTTTTGGTATTAATTCAAAATAAGGCGAAAAAATAAATATTTTCAATCAAATAAATTACAGTGTATTTGAGACATAATAAAGTAAGTTTCCACCAAATTTCGTAGAAAAAAAATAAATTTTGAAGTAGATAAAAATAAAAGACCAAAAACTTGGTTTTTTGAATTTTTCACCTAAATTTTGAGGTTATGTGAAAAAATTGTGAATACAAAAGTTGTAGAACTTTTTATTACCTACAACTTTGCCATTGAATTTTTTTCCGTAGGACTTGTAGTTTTGTCGGAAATCGAGAGAAACCATTTTTTTCTCTTAAAAGCTCCCCCCTCCCACTTCCCGAACTCGGATTGACCGTAATTTATTTTTCCTTTTATTTTCATCATATTCCCCTCCTTTTCTAATGGGTTTCATCCGACTGCGATTTTTTTTGTCTTTTTATTATTTTTAAAGGCTTCTACCCCAGTCTATTGATGTTTCGTTAATTATCAGTTTAGTTATTTGTGGAGAAATAAGATAATGTGAGTTTGGAAGTTGGATTGAAATAAAGCCAAGTATTATATCAGAGATATTTTTATCAATCAATATACACATAAATGGGCGTATCATTTTATTTATACGTTCACTTAATGATATAAGGTTTACAGAGATCATTGGATAAATGCAGATCAATTTATAAATTGATTTTTATTCGAGGTGTTGATCAGTTTGGAAAAAAATAATGATATTAGCCCTAGTATTTTCTACTGTTTGATTTTATGCGAGTATTATACATTTAGAAATTAAAGACCTTTTAACGGATTTTAAACGCGATTTATTCATTATATTATTTTCCCGACGTTGCGAGCGTGGTCACGGGGAGACCACGCTCGCTGCAAAATCACTACATAGTATAAAACAAAGTCGCTTTCTCTGTCCCTATGTCCCTTTGTACGCTTAAATCTTTGAAACTACGCAACGGATTTTGATGCGGTTTTTTTTAATAGATAGAGTGATTCAAGAGGAAGGTTTATATGTATAATAACATCCATCAAATAGTGGAGAAGTACTGTTATTTTTGAGATTTCTAATGTGATGTCGTAAAAAATTACATTTTTTCCGCTTACATTGCAAACGCAGGCTGAACCCTACGAGTTTTATCAAAATAATGTACTAAGTATTATACACATTGAAAAGGTCTACAGAAAAGTCCGCGGTGGTATATGTCTATCTCTTATGGATAACCCACAATAGCTTTTTTTTGTCATTTACTTTTTACGACAAATAATGGTTAATTTTCGAAGCGATTTTACCAATACAGCATTAATCCTTAACCAATTAAATACCTTGAATACATTGTTCATTTAATATAGATCTATATGGCCCTTTACACCGTATGATTTAAGTGAATATTTTCGAAGATATTACAGATTTAAAAATTGCGGGACGTAGCGTTTGCGGCAGTACCGGCCGGCCGCCCGGCTATATATTTTATACCTTGCTGGTTTTCTGTAGTGTATTTAGTATCAGCATTGCACCCGTGCGAAGCCGGGGCGGGTCGCTAGTAATATAATGAATTAATCGCGTTTAAAATCCGTTAAAAAGTCTTTAATTTCTAGATATTAGCTCTAGTTAACGCGAAAGAAACAATAAATATATATAGCATAGAGTTAAATATTACTAGTAAGAATTAGCGTAAAAATGTAGAAGATACGTCATTCATTGAAATGCAGATAGAAATGTGCATATATTCTTTGAGAATAAAAATGCAGCCATCTTTAAATATGTATCTTGTATTGTTAATGCTTATCTATGATACAAGTTCTTATGAATGTTTTACAGTTATACATTTAATGACTAGGCTAGGCTAGCTATTGAGCTAGGTCGTGTATTTAGTCTATAGTCATGGTTTATGAGAAAATATGTGGAAGATATGTATTAAAGGGAACTATAATTAACTACCTATGCTTCACGTATCTTTGTATGGAGTTACGTTTTTATATGTGTTTCTTTAAAAGACGGTATTATGAAAGATATTGTTGGAAGGTAAAGAAATGGAATTAATGCTTAATAAAAAATACAATTTATGTGCCTTCAATTGTATGTAGAATACTTGAGGTGAATGTTTAAGTTCCAATTTTTTGAAGGAGCTAAATCTTTACATCTATTTCATCTTTGAAATTGTACGGTGCAACCGTACAAAGCGCATCATCATCATTTTTGTATGTCACAGCATTTTCATTTACATATAGCATTATAGTTGACGTTAAAACGTCGCGTGCCGCGTACGTGTGTAACTCTTAGCATTACAGCATACAACATATCTTAGCAGCTTAGTTTTAATTATTATCAGCAGCAGCATCTCCAGGTGTACGAAACGTATAGAAATACAAGAAACGTTTTTATTTAAAACACGCTGCTCGCCGCGTCTGCCTATGTGCTCTCTATTTCAGAAAGTATTTTCAAAATCAGTTTCACAGTTTTTGAGTTTAGAATATCCATTACAAAGAAATAAATAAAACAAACATAAATAACATATTTTTATAAGTACTATAAGTATAACATTATCTAGAATATGATAGGGAGTGAAATACTTAAAGAACTCCATAATACAAATTAAAATTGATCTTCAATAAAGTCAATTCAATCAAAATGTACTGAAAATAAAATATTTGCACATTTGTTTTATCACTTATTGTGAATTAAATTAATACAACACTATGATCAGCTTTAATTGGCCGATTTATATGCTTATTAAACTCATTAATATATTTGTTTTATCATTTATATGATTATCATTAATGGAATTATGATTTAATAGGATTCAGTATTAAATTTTATTCAAAAAGTACTAGATAATAAATTCTTGTAAAAAAAAGAGCGTGTGGGCCGAGCACACGAGTCAGAAGTGAAACTTCTTTGGCAAGATTCAAAGATACCAAAATTGTAGCCTTACTCCATGACTTCAAAAATGTTAAAAGTTTATGATAAGTTTCTGGATAAATATCAGATGCAGACACATAATGGCTCCATTCTATTAAAAATATTTAGTTTCGATCGATCGATTCCAACTTTGTACCTACATTTATCGATGTCAAAACAATAATTTCATTATCTTCCTATCCTAAAAAAAAATAATAGGTAAAATAAGCTTATATCTATACTGTATTATTATTATTTTAAATAAATAAACGACGTACTGTACATAGTTGTAACAACGAACAAGGCTATACTGACATAAATTATCCACCCTGTCCTTATACTAGTGCAAAATCGTGTTTGACCATCCGTGCACAGTTTTAGCATACAAATAAACCCCGTTTTATTTGCTTAAAGACCCGTGAAAACTTAAAATAGACGCGTCAATAATCGACGAAGGGTTGAATAGCAATTAGTTATTTTGATTGGCGGTTTGGTTATTAATCTGATGTTTAAATAAACAAATATTTAAATTAAACTAGTTGTTTGATTTGATAAATGAAATAGGTTTTTTATACCAGTGAAATAGGCATTTATATTTGACCAGCTGTGCTCCGCGGTTTTACCCGCAGTGCTCCGCTCTTGGTATGGTCTTAGCGAGATGATATATAGCCTAAAGCCTTCCTACATAAATGGGCTATCTAACACCGAAAGAATTTTTCAAATCGGACCAGCGAGTAGTTCCCGAGATTCGCGCGTTCAAACAAACAATCAACAATCTCTTCAGCTTTATAATATTAGTACAGATTTAAATTCGTTAAAAAATTGCCATTTATTTTATACTATTTCGTCTTTTTGTTTGTGTTTAGACAATTTTAAATTCATCAAATTCATTTGATCGGATATTGTTAACCAATTACTAAAAATGGACGCTCTATTTTTCAATAGGTATACATAATGTAATCTTAACATACTCATATGAAAATTACGCACTTATTTGAATGATTTAGCTACTATGTAGCAAGTACGAATGTAGTCAACTCATCAATCAAAAATGATCATTATCACTTCTACACATAAGAACTATATTAAGCTTCGATTAAAATCCGCCAAAGCCATAATCTCCAATACGAAAATTCCATTATATTATATTCCCATATTAGGAAAAACTAAAAAGGGACCACGTTTATCCGCAAAACATAGCTGACGATAGAATAAGCTTTCGATATTATTTTATTGGACGTGGACTAACAAAAACTATTGTTTCACGCACACATGGATCAAGCGTATACGTGTGTATTTGATATATATACGTGTACACGCGCGTGTGTGTATTACTACATAGTATAAAACAAAGCCGCTTTCTCTTTCCCTATGTCCCTTTGTATGCTTAAATCTTTTAAACTACGCAACGGATTTTGATGCGTTTTTTTAATAAATAGAGTGATTCAAGAGGAAGGTTTTAGTATATAATTTATTAGGTTTTAGACAAAGCGGGCGAAGCCGCGGGCGGTAAGCTAGTTTGATATTATATTATATACGTGTATACGCGCGCGTGTGTATTTGAAATATACGTAGATATACACGCGCGTGTGTGTATTTGATATATATACGTGTTTGTGTGTGTGTGAATTTCTTTCATATTGGTTTGGTAAAATGTTCTTTTGATTGTATGTTCTTTTAGTTTGGTTACGGAAGTCGGAAACGAACCGATTTTTGAAAGTTTCTTTGATTTGTGAAGAAAAATGAATGATTGTGAGGCACATCGAAATAAAAGCAAACACAGGCATTTAATAGAAATGCATTGAGATAGGAAATTTTTTATTGCAATGTTCTACTACTGATATAAATGTGAAAGTTTAGATGGATAGATGATCGAAATGAAAAGAAAATACTTTATTGTAGATCATAAATACAAATAAAATATAACCCACAAAGAATAGGATTAAAAATATGTAGGTATACTAATTAAAAAAAGGTGTAATGTAGAGAGAGGTCGTTGATCATTCGATTGCTATCTCGATTGCTATTCATGCAAAAAATCTTATCAATAAATCTTCGAATATTGAAGTAATTTAACACAGTAATATATTATAATGGATTATCACAAAGCGGGAAACTAATATTCGTATAAATGGGATCTTAAAGGACATCGTCTCGGACAGCTTGTAAATCTCTGAACCCTTTATAGTAATTAATAAGAGATTGATAGATTGCTTCAAACAATGCTGTTCTTGCCTTATCTCGATGGCTATTTATTTTATTTATTAAATGAAACTTCTTTTGTCGCGTTTATAGTTTACTAGCGGTCCGCCCCGGCTTCGCCCGTGGTACATATTTCGCAATAAAAGGTAGCCTATGTCCTTTCTCGGGTATCAAAATATCTCCATACCAAATTTCATGCATATTGGTTCAGTAGTTTAGGCGTGATTGAGTAACAGACAGACAGAGTTACTTTCGCATTTATAATATTAGTATGGATTAGGCGACGATTTTGGTGTCTTTGAAAAGATTCAAGATTTGGCAAGAGCCAAAAAAGTTTCACTTCTGACGCGTGTGCTTGTCACACGCTCTTTTTACATTTTATCGAACATAAATGAATTAAAATACAACGAAAAGAAAAATATGTTTAGTACCATATTTTATATAGCACAATTGGCGGCCTTATCACTTTGCAGTGATCTCTGCCAGGCAACCATTGTAGGTAAAATAAAGAAATATGAATTTAGACAATTTTTATTGCATCATATGTAATGCGGAGGGAATTGTAATATAAAGGAAATGTTGTTTTAAGAAACCTGCGGGACTTAGATAATATTTTTTCTGTTCCGTTCTTGGAAAGCGAAATCAGTGAAGGTTTTTAGTAATAAATATAGGTTGTATGTGTTTTTTCAGAAGCTTCTTAGAAATAAGAAATTTTAATATTCCCTTTACGTACGATAGAAAGATCCTATATGCCCATACTCCATAAAGGTATGTAGTCTATAGTAACATAATGTAATGAGAAAGTTATTACTAACAAGTGGACCTATTTTATATAAAGAGTCGATATTTAAAACTATTTTATTTTACGCCCTTCCAAATTTCCACCAAAGCACTTGCAAGGAAAACAATAATTGAAGATATTAGTGTTTAGGCGTGGTGCTGACAATTTTACATTAGGTGGCCAGCCTATTCCATCGCTTACTCTATCATACAAAATAATATATTTTATAATTAAAAGTCTTATAAATTTTATCTTTCCAAAAAGAATACTTACACTTCAAGCGCATTGGTATCTATAATTAAAAAAAAATGTAATACGTATATAATGAATTTTTTCATTATAATTCTGCCGTGTAACGTCTACATCGTTAATCTTTGCCCTTCCCATAAAAGTATACAAAGCCAATCACATATCCCAGAGCGGGTATTAGGCAGAACATTAAAGGCGACATATCTGTATTCTTTGAGAGCCTCCCAGAGGAATCGGGGTCTCTCGTTATGGCCACGTTACTCTGAATTATACGCTTCGATTCTTTTTGTGTTTTATGTATTTTGTGGGATGTGTTGGAAGGTTGTTTTTGTCGTATTTTACTCATGACATTGCAAACGTTGAATAGCCTCGGTACTATCCCAAATAAATAAAACCTTTTTTTTTTTTTTTTTTTTTTAGTGGGGAAATCTTGCATAGATACCCACGGCCTCCGGGGAAGAGGCCGTGGGTTATGTCGGATTCCTACCGACCAAAACCCCACTGTGTTCCGTCAAGCCGCATCAACGACAGGGCCACGGGTATGTGTAGAATTCATCCGTGACAAATAAATAAAACCTAAACATTCGGGAATAAGGAATGCATATCTAAATATATATAACTCAAAGGTGACTAACTGACTGACATAGTGATCTATCAACGCACAGCCCAAACCTCTGCACTGATCGGGCTGAAATTTGGCATGAAGGTAGATGTTAGGACGAAGGCATCCGCTAAGAAAGGATTTTGATCAATCCCCAAGGGGATAAAATAGGGGATGAAATTTTGTACCACGAAAATTTATCTTTTCCACGCAAGCGAAGCTGCGGGCAACAGCTTTGTAACATATAACTAGAAGTGAAGGAATTTTCAAAATTAATTACCTATGCAAGCAGTTTTTGAATTTAATCATTCTAAACAAAAATATTTCCTCTTAGCAGCATACACTGTAAAAATGCCAAATATTATTTACGTAAAATATCGTTCAATATACAAAGAATGCGAAGGAAATTTGGTATTTACAAAACGTACTATCGCAGTACTTTAGATAAATAATAGCTGTGATACATTATAGTGATATTTTTTATTGCCTTAGCATTATTATCTAGGCACATTTCAATTATTTATAGTCTATCTAGCTAGATTCAATATACTACGGCCTTACAGTAGGTATATGTGAATAGATTCTAAATATATATTTAGAATGAGGAAACAGGAATTTTATGTTTGTTTATTACAATGTAGGGAAAAATCGACTGATTTTAAAAATAGTTTAACTATTAGGCCGATGCCAAGAAGAGGTTTGTTAAGTACAGAAAATGCTTTTATAATTAATGTCCATCACACACGACAAAACCTATCAAAACGGCTGAACAAATTTTGATAATATTCAGTACTCAGAGCATATTGGCTGTATTCGTTTGGTTCAATCACAATCTTTCTGATTGTTTAAAGTTTGGCAATGATAGTTTGTGTACTACCTTCTAAATACGCTCCCTACTATCCCAATGAAGGTGAAACCAGGGAATTTATCTAGTTAATAAATTATCCAAAAACAGTATTTACCTACATAACACTTTATATCCTTGTTCCGTGTAATTATCGCATTTAATCGTATGTAACGTATTAATAACGATTTCAAAGGCTTTTGTTCCTCGTTGTTATTGTTACTAATGAGTTGTTACGGAAGGAAATTAATTTGGGGCCCCACATAATGTATGGGATTTGTAACCCTTTGTTTTGTTACCCCATAATTTTAAAACATTACGCGTGCATTTATCTTTAGTAATATATAGATGGTTAAGATGTGTTGTATGTTTGTGAATAGATGAACAGATGTGAACAGATTTTTATAAAACTAAAGAGCTTTTGTAATAGAATGATACATAAAATAAAGAAATATCGAAAAGTCGAAAGATGTTATTATAAAAAATACTATCTCTATTTACATTGAGTTTCACTATTTCAATTCCTGAACACTTTTTTACAAGAAAAATTTGCGTTTGCTATGTCCTATCGATCTATTTAAGAAGCACTTTTGAATCGTCATAACATAGTTTTACCATTTACCATAGCCAGTGATATTTCTCGTTATAAATGGTGAAGCTAACCCGACATTTTTATATACTTTCTGTTATACGTTTTTATATTTACAAAGTTTGCATTAATTACCATTCGTCGTACAATATGTCTAAGATACAAACTGTCCAAAAAGTGTCTATTAAAGAGCGATGATGATTTAATTCCCCAGGGCCCTTAATCCTAATCCTGCCCTGTCCCTTGTATCCTAATTATGTTCCCCCCCCCTAGCGGATGTTACGGGCGAGAATTTAAACGATCGTGCCTTTAATACAAATTGAGCTTATATTTAATCACAAAGAAATTATCCTTTGGAAATTCGGTGAAAGTTTTGTTCAATCCTTTCGTTAACGTTAATTGTGAACGCTGCGTTTCGCGTAATTTTTGTATTGTTTTACAATTTGAAAGTAATAATATATTGATGTACTTTCGTTAAATTTAATAGTTCAGTATATATCTGGATTGATTTGATAAATTCGGATTAATTCGACTCATATATTAGATTACATTGCTTCAAACACATAAATTTGAGTAAAATCTAATATTCTCGTGGTGCAATATTTGAAGTTAAACTCATCCGAAACGGCTTGACCGATTCTCATGAAATTTTGTGTGCATATCAGAATCGGACTACATCAATTTTTTACACTCCTACGTTATAAGAGTACCTTATTATTATGACGTATTTTGATGTTTTTAACAAAGACAATTTTTTATGTAGTTAAAAATCGTCGTCGAAGGTTTTCAATTATAAATGTTATATCCAGAGGCTTCTAATGAAGTTTCTACTAATGATACCTTGACCTTAATGATAACTGAATGACAATAATTACATTTTAATTCCAAAGTTTTATTCGTTTTACGGTGTCAGTGATCTTGTTGCCAACACCATAATTATAAGGAACTAGCTGCGCTCCGCGGTCTCACCCGCGTGGCTCCGCTCCTGTTGGTTTTAGTGTGATGATATATAGCCTATAGCTTTCCTCGATGTATGGGCTATTTAACACCGAAATAATTTTTCAAATCGGACCAGTTGTTCCTGAGATTAGCGCGATCAATCAAACAAACAAACTCTTCAGCTTTATAATATTAGTATAATAATATTATTTATTTATTTATTTATTTATTTAAATAGGTACACATCACAGCTGACAATTTTGACTAATTATACACAAATTTAATGACATGTTGCGGTAAAATGCCAGCCAAATTGTATGTACACAGCACAATTATTGAGGTTAAAAAAAATAAAACCGGCCAAGTGCGAGTCGGGCTCGCGCACAAAGGGTTCCGTAGCAGCAAATATAATAAATTACAGTTAAATCAACCTATCTCAAAAACTATAAGAGATACTTTGATCAAACCAAAAATCGTTGAAAGAGTTAATTAGCATGCATCACCTCTATTTTTTTTAGAATTTTATACCCCGTAGTTATAAAAATAGAGGGGGGGGGACATACTTTTTACGACTTTGAGAGCTGATATCTCAAAAACCGTTCACTTTAAGAAAAATGTTTTTTAGAAAACTTTATATCATTTTAAAAGACCTTTCCATTGATACCCCACACGGGTATGTACATCGAAAAAAACACTTTCATCCCTCAGTTACATGTATGGGGGGCCCCACCCCCAATTCTTTTTTTTACTATTTAGTGTCATATTTTTGTAGCGGTTCATACAACACATATTCCCATCAAATTTCATCACTGTAGTACTTATAGTTTCCGAGTAAATCGGCTGTGACAGACGGACAGACGGACAGACGGACAGACGGACATGACGAAACTATAAGGGTTCCGTTTTTGCCATTTTGGCTACGGAACCCTAAAAAATTATTAAAAATTACATTATTTAGCACAATTCATAGATCAAGTAAAATATTTTTTTAAATACATGTCATAAAATAAATTGAATCTAAATCATAGTACAGATAAATATCACATCACTATAGCTACAATACATTAAATTACATAAAATACAGTTAAATCAATAAATACCTACGTTACATTCAATCACATAAAATAAAATTCATTACATTCCATCACAGTATAACAATAAATTATGTCTAACAATCAGTAAAGTATCTAAGAACTATGGAAGTCAAAGATTAAATTATCAACAATTCATTCAAACAATTCATAGATCAAGTAAAATATTTCTTTTTAAAATATACATGTCATTAAATACATTGAATCTAAATCATAGTACAAAATATAAATATCACATCAATATAGCTACAATACAATAAATCACATAAAATACAGTTAAATCAATAAATACCTACATTACATTCAATCACATAAAATAAAATTCATTACATTTCATCACAGTAGTTATAACAATAAATTATGTCTAATAAACAGTAAAGTGTCTAAGAACTATGGAAGTTAAATTTTAAATTATCATAGAACTTGTAGATTAGACTTGAGCACGGTTTTGACCTGATTTTTAAATTTACCCAGTTTTGGATCAAATACGTCAAGTTCTGTGTTTGGCTTACGCGAAGTCAAATCATTATACAGGCGACACATACGGACCATGGGATTATAGAAAGAAGTATTATTTTTAAAACATTTATGCAGAAGAGAGAAGGGTGCCTGGGATTAGGTTTTATGTTAAAATTAAGAAGTGAGAGCAGAGTTGGACAGTCAATATGAAAGTGTATAATATGATGAAGAAATATAAGATCCTGATACTGTCGGCGCGTTGAAAGTTTCGTGACCTTAAACATCTCCAATTTATCTTCATAGGATATTTTGTCTCCTGCGTTAAATCTGTAGTTTACCAATCGAAGTGCTTTTTTCTGTACTCTCTCGATACGGTCATTATGAATGTGGTAGTAAGGTGACCAAATGATTGACCCATATTCCAGATTCGTGCGTACCAGCGTATTATAAAGGTAAATAAATGTAGATGGTCTGAGAAATTCCTTTGAAAATCTAGAAATAAAACCCAATATACGGAGCGCTTTTCCAATCATCTGGTCATAGTGGTCACGGAATGACAGTTTTTGGTCAAAAAGTATACCTAAATCTTTAGCAACGCATTTATTTTGTAAAACATGATCATTTAATTTGTATTGAAAATTCATAATATTTTTACTTTTATTGGTGAAAGATATACTAAAACATTTATCAAGGTTGAGAAACATTCTATTGTTCTTGCACCATTTGCATTGCAGTAAAGTATTGAGGTCCGTTTGTAGTTTATGACTGTCATCTGTAGATACAATAGTGTTAAAAATCTTTAGGTCATCAGCATAAAGTAAGCAAGGACAGTTGAGGGTTTGAGCAAGGTCGTTAATAAACATTATGAAAAATAAGGGACCTAAATGAGAACCTTGCGGTACACCAGAATAGGCAACAAAAGGTGAGGATTTATGACCACCAATCACAACTATCTGACTTCGTTTCGTTAAGTACGACTTTATCCAGCGAAAAAGGTTTCCGTGTATGCCAAATGATGATATTTTGTTGCAAAGAACTTCGTGATGGACCTTATCAAATGCCTTTTTAAAGTCGGTATAGATGCAGTCGACTTGACCGCGTTTAGCAAATGAGGAGCAAATGTAGTTTTTGAAAATAAGGAGATTACTGATGGTCGATCTCCCCCTGACAAATCCGTGTTGATTATCGGAAATTAGAGATTTTATATGGCTATAGATTTGGTCGTAGACAAGTGATTCAAACACCTTAGCTGTTGTCGATAAAAGACTGATAGGTCGGTAATTTGTACAGTCAGAGCGATCACCCGACTTATGTATAGGAACCACATGCGCTTTTTTCCATTCATTAGGGAAAATTCCAGTCTTCAATGACATGTTGTATATTATTCGGAGAGGTTTACAAAGTTCCCCTGCACACGTTTTAAATAGTTTTGCAGGAATACCATCTGGGCCCATGCTTTTGTTAGGATCTAACTGTTTCAATTTTAATCTGACTTCGTTATCTGTCAGTGTGATCTCCTGAAGACAATCTGTAGTAACACTGGTACCTAAATTTGTGTCGATATTTGTCTCCGACTCCTCGTACACAGAGCTAAAATACTTGGCCAGAAGATCACATATTTCTTGACTGCCAGATGCCATCAGATCCTGGAATTTCATAATGTTAGGGTACGTAGTAGTACCCTTCTTTGAATTCACAAACCTCCAGAAGGCTTTTATGTTAGAACCTATCTCGTTCTCTATGGATGTAACAAAGGCAGTGTAGCAAATTTTCATTAGAGATTTAGCTCTCGTCCGCAATAAGGCAAAAGTATCGTAATCGCGCGGATTGGCGTATTTTTTAAATAGCTTGTGGTACTTATACTTTTCTCTAAGGCAATTTATGAGAGCAGGAGAAAACCATACGGGATGATTACTCTTAGAGATAGAAGTAAGGGGGGTATACTTTTTAATTACCTCAAGCAAAGTGTTGTAAAATTTTTCCACTGCTACATCAACATTCACAGATTTTGATAATTCTGCAACCCAGTCTATTTGGTCAAGGTGCGATTTTATTTTCTGGTAGTCACATTTATTATAGTTCAGTCGTTTGGTTATTGATCGCTTGAGTCTCTTAGGACATTGATGGTCAACATTTAATTTTATGCATAAGGATGGATGGTATAGATCCAGACGAGATATGGGGTTAGTTTCTGTAACACTTACGGCGTCGAATGTTCCTAGTACTAGATCAAGCAGTCTATCTGATTTATTAAGAACATGATTGAACTGGTTCATATTGCAGAGAGAGATATGTTCAGTTAGCAATTTCGATTTCAGGTCAGTAGGCAAAGAAGGTGTTAAGATGTGGGATCGACTAGGTGAGTGGGACCAGGTAAGACTGGGAGTATTGAAGTCTCCTAAAACCAAAACGTGATCGTTATTTATTTTATTTAGCGTTATTAATTGAATATGGTCGTAAAACGCACTCAAGTCCTCAAAATTATGTACTTACTTACTTGCTACTTACAACAGCCGTGTTCCACCCGACTTCACCCGTGGTACATAGCCTCAAGGATCAAGTACCTACATATGAAACGGTTAAATTATCAACAAATCGGTTCAGTAGTGCCTGAGAAAAGCGCGTTCAAACACACAAACTCTTCAGCTTTATAATATAAGTATATGTATGTACAATGCCATTGTTTCCAAAGAAGGAAAAGATCGTAAGAAATCCGGGATATCCAAGAACAAAAAGTTCGAATCAATGTGACAGCTGCCAATAGGAACTTGACTGTTGATTACTTTAGGAATCGAACCTTAAACCCCGAGGCTGTAATCCTCATGCTATTCTTTATATAAATATATTATCTCTTTTACAGTTTAACAGCTGGACCTATTTTAGTGAATAAATAAAAATAAAATAAAAAATGTTTTGTGTCGGTTGATTCAAGCATGGTTTCACAATTCGAATGCGAACAAAGCCACGGCCGAAAACTAGTCATTATAATTATCTAATCTCATTACATCCCGTATAACGACTATGTCGTCTCCTGTGACTAAAGATAACCTAAGTCTAGATGCCTAAAGTCCTAAGTTTCTTAAAAATTATATTCCTAAGTACCTAGATAATTTAAAATTCAGCTATGAGAACTGTGCCTCAATTTAAAAATTTATCCCTCACTTTTTTATGAACTCGTAAACTTTTGTGGGACACGATAGTGTTGGACTTAACTATCGATAAGACGAGAATTATTTTTTTCAAACCTACTTTTGTGCAAATTTACGTTTATAGGAACTGAATTTGTATAAATTTAAGTTCAAATTTAAGTTCGTGTCTCCCCGTGACCACGCTCGCTGTAAAGTGTTCGAAACGTCGGGAAAATAATAGAATGAATAAATCGCGTTTAAAATCCGTTAAAAAGTCTTTAATTTCTAAATTTAAGTTGATTCCGAAAAGATTGTGGCAAATATATGGTGGAAAAAGATACTTTTGTGGCCAAGAAAATCTATAAGAAAAGACACAAAGTTAAATTTAAATGAAAAAGTCACAATTTAACAATAATATTAATTTCCTCCTTGATCCATAAATTACATAAAAGTAAAAACGATGTCAGGTACAATAATAGAAATATTTATTAAGAGTCCATATACAAAATTGCGCTGGACGAAAGCTAGTATTTTTACGTTTGAACGCGATCATCGTGTAGTCGAGTAGCAAAGACTGCAGCGCTCAAAGTGGAAACAAACCAATGCAAACCAAAGTCCCATCATACCTATACCAAAAACTTGCCTGGATGGGTGAGCGCAGTGCCCTAAGGCTTAGGGCACTGCGCTCGCGCTTAGGGCCTAAGCTATCAAACAAGATCAGCATTTCAAAAGCTGGCCATACCTAGACACCACTCCGCAGGGTTCAAGGGAAGTTTCCGATACAGTGCCACCAAGTGTTGGAATAATCTTCCACCACCACTACGTAATCTGCGCAATAAGGAAAATTTTCGACGCAAATATCGAAATTATTTACTTTTCAACCCTCCATAGGGACTTGGTGGCGCTGAGTGTAACTTCCTTTGTAAATATGTCATTTATTTTTTTTGTATTGTGTTCAAGATTAAAAAAAGGTGATGTTTCAGTTTAAGTTTCTTTATTTCAATAATTGTTTTTACTTAAGTGTGATTGCATGATTTGCCTTGTTTCTCCTTTGGTTTTATTTATTTTATTTTATTTTTTATATCTTTTATTCGTTTTGTTTCTTTACTTTATTTTTTAATCATTTTTATCTCTTTTAGGTTTAAGGTGTAATGTATTTTTTATTATCTTAATGTTCAGTGCGTGATTGTTAACTCCAAATGTCATAAGGGGCCACTGAAAATCAGTGGTGCGAATGGTCCATCTCATCATTCGTGCCAGATACTGAGTTGGTCCCTTTTGTCAACGGTGAAACGTCCAGTACCTATCAAAGATTGTTTTCTTATACTTTATTACTATTGTTATTTTTATTTTTTTGCTTTGAATGTTACTTTTGTTTTTATTTTTTTCTTAACCTTGTACTGTATGTTTTTGTGTGACAATAAATGTTATATTATTATTATTATATTATAAAACATTATAGGACCTTATTATCTCGGTATCGTCTACTCCGCCAATTCTAATCTAGTATCGTGGGCTTCCCGACTACTACGCGCGGGAAAAACGTACTTTAGTAATTTTGTGTCTGACGGAGCAGCGCAACACGTCCTACTCCCTAAAGCGCGGAGCGCGGTCTGCACTCTGCCGTAACAGCGTTTGCGCTCCCGTATATAATCGAAAATTCTAGAGAACTTTAAATTATTCCATTACTTTCATAAATCAGATAATATGTATTTTTTTTATTGCAAATTTTTAAGCATAAATCTATAATTTAATGTGTATTTTTTATTTTTTTTTTTACTCTGTCGTATGTTTTAGAAATTCGACGCCAAATACACATAAAATTTCATCAAAGTAAGGCTATTTTAACTTAGATTTTCTTTGAATTTTTGAATAAAAGTACTTAAATTGTCTCGAACATATTTTAGGATGTCTCAGTGTCTTTACTGTTGTATATTTTATAAGAAAACTTCTTCTTTTAAATTCCGTGTAAACTACAAAGACACGAACGTCCCGCATGGAAAAAATTGAAACACGCCTCAGGTTATTGGCTATTCAACAAACTGGACAATGAAAATCAATAAATTGTCTCGAACATATTTTAGATATTGAATAAATCTTTAATTTAAGATATTATAGCACATTGTTACTAATTTAGTTTTTTTTAAACGAGCTCCTAAAGAATTACAGAAACAAGTCAAAATCACTCTAAAATCGATACGGACTCTTAAATTAAAATTAATATTTAAATAAATAAAATATAATTTAATGCATAAAACATGGTACATACAAAGATATTTAGATTAAAATTATAGAACATTCATGTTTTTACTATGTAAGTACATAGCATACAATTAGTTAGTTATCACCTTTAATATTACTATAACAACCAACAAATCTATTCCACACAATCACACATTCCACCTAATTACAAGCGGACAATACAATTTCCCTTGATCGAGCAAAACAACGATGCTTTTGGCAATTAAACCGCCTTAGTGATGTTCAGTCAACACTTATTGAAAAGGTAAGGACCGTGAAAGTAGCTCTCAGCTCGATAAGTGGGTTGTTTTCATCCCGACCGACGACAGACTTATAATTCACGCTTGGCATGATATTTTTATTGTCCTTCTATTATTATCAGCTTCTGGAAAGGGAACTAGAAAAATATAGGAGTAGGCTGTAGGAGTGCTTAAGGGCTTTTGACTATGATACTCTGAAATCGTTTATTAAAGTTTAAACTTTAAGAAAGTGTGGAGATTCGAGACTAGACAGTGCGTGGAATATTTAAATAGATTATTTAATACATCTGCGTTAATCACATAGCCCTAAATCTCTAATCGAAGAAAAATGTATTGAAGAAACCTCTGCAGTGGGAAATATTTGAGCTTATTATGATTGAAAATTTCCCAAATCTCTTTAGTAGTTTTTGAGATTATCGATAAAATATATGTCTTCTTTAAAATGAGTAAATGAATGAAGAAGTTTACAATATTCGATAGTAAAGCTATAATAATTATTATGTAGATTTTAATTTACATATTTTATTTATATCGATTTAGCTTGTAGTTTATGTAATAGATGTCAATTACATGTCAATTAGTCACACATAAAAGATCATAACGTTACAGCAACGGCATGTGCGATTGTGGCTTGAATTGTCTAATCGATAACTACCCTCACGCAGTTAATACTCGAGGTGATTAGCTTTGATTCGCTATCAAATGACTGCCGATTATCTGGTTATGTAGAATCGTATTTCTATTACGATAAGCCTGTTTTGATTTGAATTTGGGGCTTTATTTATAACGATGTATTAAACTTTACAATATTAGGCGTAATAGTAGGATTTGGGAAGATTTGTGTACTACGAGTTGCAAAAACTATCTATGGTTATTAAAATATATGCTACAGCTAAGTTACTTTTATCCTTATGATCATTATATAACTTTAATAAATGAATTAGACTTAATGAAAAAAAAAAACAAATATACGATACATTTTTTCACTGCCTAAATTCGGTTTAAAGAACTTTATTTATCTCATAAACAAGAACAATACAATATGATCTTTTACACATAATATGAGAAATAACAATTTTTCAGTTAGTATAACTTTAAATTATAATTAAAAATAATTTAATAAAGATATACAAGAAACTATCGACAAAACATCGAACATCACTAGACGTAACTTTGTAAATAATATGGAAGTGCCTCCTCGGGAAATTCAAGGCTAGAAAGTTTTTAACAACATATGCACAAAAACCACCTTAATACCAAACTGTACACGTCGTTTTACGCCTTAGCTTTAAAGAAATAAATGCCATATTCGCCTGAAAACATTAAAGCGTAAGAACGTTACTGGTGGCTCTATGTACGTTATATTTTGATTTATAAGGCAATTATAGCGTATGAAAAAAGTTGGTTTCGCGGAAAATAAGATAGAAAGTGTAAGGACATAATTTTTTATTATGTAACCTATTAATAAATTGCTTATTTTATCTCTGTGGTACAATATACTTTTATGTTTCAAAGAATTACGGTTATAATGTATGTAAACTTATGAAATCTCGAAAAACCTGTGAATGAAGTCCTGTTAAAATTAAATAGCTAAGTGTAATTAATATTTTAAAAATTTGCCATACCATGCAACTATAGAATATAATATCAAAAATACAATAAATAAATAACAATTATAATACAATTTATTATAATATAAAAGTATATAATATATCTACTAGGATCGAAAGATGTTGCAATTTGACAATCACTCGTGCTTCACTGTACGTATCGCGGCGAAACAACTACAATATAATATTATGTAAAACATGTTCAATACATATACTATACATAACAACAACCCAAGAATTTTAAATAAAATATATTGTGTTGTATCATATTTCCTCGCTTCGGACAATAAAGCCTTACCTAGTATACATATAAAGAATTATGTTATCTGTCACCTTACATAATATATAAGGTTCATCATCAATCCGACATCAGAGGGAGCAGGTGGCTAATCTAACGACACTATTGTTTCCCAATCTCGGGGTACACAAAAATACATTTTCAATTTGGTCGGTTTACCCTCACTTGAAATGAGATTTGGTACGAATGTGTTTTTGTATTGGATTTTGTGTGGGTATTTAATTGGATATTGGAGTAAACGGATTTTAAGTGTTTAGTGTTTTATGATAATAATAGTTTTTTTCTTTGCAGCTTCGCACGTATGTTCTTTAAGATTTCACTGGCATAAAGTTTACTTTTCGGCTTCGCACGTATGCTCTTCACTGACATAAAGTTAATTTTGTTTAAAGTAGCTTATATTGTGTACAAAAGTCTAGTACAGTAATTCAAAATTAATAATGCACATACAGATCTTCGCATAATGTCGTATTTCCGTATACACCCGAATCATTGAATCGTAAGAGCCCTAAACAATGCACTTGCAGTTTACACCCTGTTTAAAAGAAATAGAAGTCAATTTGCGGTCATATACAATCAAAAACAATTCGGGCGGTAGGTGACGCTAGCCTGTCAGTATAAAATCCGTCAGTCGTCTTTATATATTGGTGGTGACTGCACGTGTTCTCTCTGAGTTGAATTATATAGAGCTGCTATTACATACCTTTCTTGGGTTTGTTTTTAAAGGTGAATTTTTCGATGAAATGATTATTTACACAGGTGATAGCAGTAGGGATATTGAAAATGAAGAAGAGCATAATGGAAGTTCCGATGTATCTACAATGTCAGAAATAAAGAAAATCCCTTATTCTGATTGTTTTATTTTAATTTTTTTGTAATTTTCATAATATTGTGGAATGATCAGTACTGTAAATACTTTTGAACTGAGATTTTAATGATTAGATTTCTACAATATATAAACCTGTGTTTGAAAACCATATTTTATACAATATAAACCTTGTGTTATTTTAACCGTATTTTCTTCCATTACACCATTCTTCTATACACTTTAAAAGTACTACAAAATTTTCCAATTAGATAGAATATCAAAGTGTTAAATTAAATTAAAGTGTAGTGTAAATTTCATATATTTATAAGTAAAATGGAAGTACATTATTTTGTAAAATGGAGCTACATCTGCCAACAAACTGTTTTACAGTTTGGCAGAGTACTATGTTATTATGTATACGTGTCTTTTGTTCTGAAATTAAAAATAAATAAATAAAATAAATAAATAAATTATATCAATCCAACAAAGATATATTTGCAATCACGGGTTTATCCTCGCTATTTACATACAAGATATTATCGAAATAAAATCGTTACTTACAAATCAATATTAATCTCTTTTAGCACAAAACACATAATTTTACTAAATTATGCATGAAGAAAATGCATTTAACCACTCTATATACATATCGTCTTCGGAAGCTCCGGGAATATGACAGTTGCCGAACAGTGACGAAGATTTCTATGCGCATTATTACTTTTGTAGTACTGTATGTATTTGTTTTAAATTGAATTAGCGGTTTAGATGTGATAGCAAAAAACAAACGAAGTTATTTCACATTTACATTAGTAGAGATGTAGAGACTAGTAAAATATTTTTACCTTTACCTGTATGTTTTGACCCGCTATAAACGGACAGATTTAATTCAAACTATGTACACTTATCAAGGATTGGTAACAATACCATATTTTCATGAGCTGAAGCGTGTTTTCTTTCCAAACTATATTAATTTTTAAACCTCGATTGTTTTAAATTTACATATTCTGTAAGTATTTAATTCAAAATCGGCTATATCTAGGCTTTCAAAGGCTTCCGTGTTGTGATATTTAGTTGACTAAAGTTCGGAAATTTACTCTAGTACTCTCTGAGCACTAACATGCTGAATTTGATAGCGATTGTTGAACGGATTTTCGTGTTTATTTAATAGCTAGTTATAACTAGTTATTGCCTGCGATTTTGCTCGTGTTATGTGAGTATTTATGTGGTTACAATAACCTTCAACTGGACAGAGTTGTTGTTATTATAATAATTATTAACCGAAACAAACAGACGGATATAATTTTTTATAATAATTGTTATACCTATCCATTTAATACAAATAAGTGCTTATAACTAAAGAAGTGCAATTTTCTTATTTTGATTTTCATCTTTTAAAATTGATAGGTACCTATAAAATATGAGTGGGAATTAAACCATTCGCCCTTCTCTGATAATGCTTTAAACCAACCACGCAACCGAGGAAAACAACCGTTTTTCACAACACCCTGTGTTAAAGAGAATCTAAAAAGCTAGCTAACACACCCTGTATTAGAGATTTCAATAGCTAACCGACACAATTGCGCCATAATAAAATTATTCAAACTGAACTCCCGAAAGCATCCCGCCGTTTGTAAATAATTAGATTTTCACACTCAAAGAATTAGCAATTATAATGAGTCAAAGTTTCGATCAATTGTATCTCATTTTCAGGATTACATTGATGGGTTTGAAAGAACGTTGGATTTAATTTGCCTAACGGAGCAGTATTGGAGATTAAAATGTCGTAATTTACGAAGTTTTTGTAACGGACAGTTTTTTTTGGTGGAGGGATTTTGGACTTAGAGTGATTGAACGGTTTTGATGTAGATCTTAGGGATGGAATTATTTAGTATATTCCTGCTTAATTTATTTTTAACTAGCGGTTTGATGGATTGAAAGGAAAAATAATTTGGGTTATGCCACTCATTATAATGTCACTGTTTACTGGTGAAAGAATTATTGAAATTTTAAAAATTACTGGTGAATGAAATTTTGATTAAGAAGCGTCGATCTTTCTTATATTTATATACCTTATAGTAGTATGTATCTATAATATCTATTATGTCAATTTTATCTATGTAAGTAAATATACATAGCTACAATATAGGTAATTTAAACTAGTGAAACGATTTTGATAGATTTTAGTGACAAGATAGATTGGACCATAGAGCATACTTTCACAAAGGTAATAGTGAAAAACTTTGAAATAAAACGTATTTTCATACTGATAGTCTATCACAAGATACCATTGGGATTTTCGCGACAAAATTTGTAAGCCTAGTTTTTATAAATTCAAGTAAATAATAATAAAAATAAAAATAAAATAAAAATAAAATAATACAAGTCATCACTGTATATTATAAAACAAAATCCTTCCCGTCTGTCTGCCTCTTCACGATAAACTCAAAAACGATATTATCGATTTTCGTTCCGTTTTCACCAATGGATAGTGTGGTTCTCGAGGAAGGTAAAATTGGTTAAGTTTTAGGTAATGCGGGCGAAGCCGCGGGCAGAAAGCTACTTTTATATAAAACTTACTTATCAAAATATCACGTACTTTTTCTTGAATAACAACTATTTAATATAAAACTTCGCTAGCACAGGCGAAGTCACACGCTAACCTAGTCTTTTACTATATATTTCTACTCTCCTAGCAGTCATTTGTCTTAGCTCTGCGGCGGACAGAGCGGTCACCAGATGAATAACATGTACAGATGTTATTTATTAACTGCACGATTGATTTATCAAATTTACTGTTTGTTTGTTGTTTTTGTGCATTTGTTTTGTAAGATACATTTTGCACTGGCTGCTTTTTGTTAATGCATTTGTTTCTGTAAAATGTTATGAAACATTCTGACGTTGTAGGATTGCAGTTCTTATCTCTATATAACCTGTTTTGTATACATTACATTCATTTGACAGATAATTTTTTTTTATTTTAATAAAAAATCCACTTTTTTGTATGAAAATCTAAGTTTTTCTCTTTTCTTTGTATGAAAATATTTGATTTGTAGAATTATTATGTGAATTATATGATTTATTTATCACTACATAGTATAAAACAAAGTAGCTTTCTCTATCCCTATGTCCCTTATGCTCCTTTGTATGCTTAAATCTTTAAAACTACCCAACGGATTTTGATGCGGTTTTTTTTAATAGATAGAGTGATTCAAGAGAAAGGTTTTTGTATATAATTTATTAGATTTTAGGCAAAGCGGGCGAAGCCGCGGGCGGTAAGCTAGTTTAATATAAAAGCGAATTAATTATACAATAAATACATTATAAAAATCTAGTGGGTAACAAAATAAAACAAAGATATTTAAAAAATAATTTATTCATATAAATCAATATCACGCTATCTTGATTATATTGACTGACCGGTTGGCTTGGTTGGTAGTGGCCCTACCTTCCAAGCCAGAGGTCGTGGGTTCGATTCCCACCCGGGGCAAATATATGTGTGATGAACATAGGTGTTTGCTCTGTGTCTGGGTGTTAATTATCTATATAAGTAATTATTTAAAATTATATATGTATGTTTATCAGCCATCTGGTTTCCATAAAACAAGCGAAAGCTTAGTATGGGATCAGATCGTGCCGTGTGTGAAAATTGTCCTGAAATATTTATTTATTTATCTTCATGTGGTTGTACTTTTTTCACTAGTCTTCCTTTTAGAGGTCCCTCCGTAACCCGAAACATTAAATTCAATGAGGTTTTCTTTTCTATCTATACTTATATTATAAAGAGGAAACCTTTGTATTTTTGTATGTTTGTATTGAATAGGCTCAAAAACTACTGGACCGATTTCAAAATTTCTTTTACCATTACTTAGATTGATCCGAATCCGTATAGGCTATATTTTATCCCGGAATACGTAATTATGTACCACGGGCGAAGCCGGGGCGGACCGCTAGTCAATAAAAAAATAACTCTACATAACTTCATATAAACTAATATACTAAAAATCCTAGCAAAACGTGAGATTGAGTGCTTATTTCAAAGGAATGCAAATTAACTCGCGTTGGCTTTGAGAACTTTCAAAATACTGCATTCTGGGACTTTGTAGATAGCTTATGTTAACTAAAATCTAGATATTTTGACGTAGATGTATAAAATAGACTTTGCGCTTCCCGCTAATAAGAAATACCATGTGTGTAAGAGTATTTTTCGATAATTCTAGATATAAATTTACAGCTGCGTATGTAAATCGGTAAAGTATTATTTATTCCAACCTTTGAAAAATAAATTGAAAATAAATTTCAACTATTACATGACTGTCATATAATAAATACAATTATTGATTCCTAGGAACCCTTAACACATGTATCTGTACAGGTAACATAATACATCCGCATAAAAACAAATAGAAAATATATACACTTTCCGCATAAAAATAGAAAATATAGATATACACTTTCATAAAAATACTTCAAACAATCAGAATCAAAGTTCTCTGATTTAATTCGTATAGAAACTTATATATGAGTGTTACGAACTCCGAATTTCGCGTCAAATACTATTCACTACGATTTTGTTCCAATTCTCATTCAGTGACAAAACTTCTGATAATTCACAATTTATTAGAGTCCCTAATTCTTTGCCAAATTACAGTATTTTTGACTATTAGCTTATTTTTGACTAAAGATCCCAAAAAAGTAGGTTCTTAGTAGCGTTATTATACAGTTGTAATTTTGGTTGTAATTAATGACATGGATTGAAATATAAACAAATTAACAATAATTATAATGAACACAACGATCTCTTAAATATAATTTATGTTATAGTAGATCAATCACCTAAATAAGGTTAGGAATACTTAGTAGATTATTTCAATCAATTCAGTCAACGATGATTAGACTGAAATCTGATGAGAAGAATATCTTCATCGCCATCATCATCAGCAAAACCTTTTAATAATGTTTAAACCATAATCCACGATATTTATTTATGTCGAATCTTGTTATCCTAAGTATTTTTTTTATTGTATTTTTTTATTGTTGTGGTAACAGTATTTTTAATTGTTTAACATCTTTCACACTCTAAACATTTGTGTATCCATAGAATAGGCTTATACATAGAACGTTATTAATTGTACTTGAATAATTTGTTTGTTATATTGTTGTATAAGCTGTTTGGAAACTAATAAAATAAAATAAATATTGGCCTATATATATTAACTAGCTGTGCTCCGCGGCTCTACCAGCAGTGCTCCGCTCCTGTTGGTCTTAGCGTGAGCCTAGGTATAAGCCTTCCTCGATAAATGGGCTATCTAACACCAAAATAATTTTTCAAATCGGACCAGTAGTTCCCGAGATTAGCGCGTTCAAACAAACAAACTCTTCAGCTTTATAATATTAAGTATAGATATGTCGACTTAGATATATGTCACATTCTATCAGATTTTTTTGTTCAACATGTCGACATGAACCTAATTAGTTAAGGATTAGTTAGCAGCTGACGCAACTATGTGAATGTCAAAAGGAATTTTTCCCCATTTTTATTACATTTTTCATAGTCTCCGCTCCTACCGTAGTTACCGTGATGTTAGATAGCCTTTCTTAATAACTATACTGTTTATGGTCTGTGTCGCTGTATATCTATATACTCGATAAATGGGCTATCTACCACCGAAAGAATTTTTCAAATCGGACCAGTAGTTCCTGAGATTAGCGCCTTCAAACCAATTCTTCAGCTTACATTATTTCAATTAATTATAAATGTAATGTTACTAACAAAAATGAGCCTTTATCAACTATAAAGAAATAATAATATCTCGAATAAATGAATGAATTATTTCAATATATTAACGCTATAATAAGTCGCTGATTATTATTGATTATATCTATAACACACTAGCCAAACTAATCCCTAACTAATTATACAAGGGGGAACAGAAAAGTTATCACTAATCGAACTACAAAACAACATAAATTGATTTAGTGTAATTAAACTAACGTCGTATGCGCCAGTATTGCCAGCTGATTGCGAAACTTCGGGATTAATGCCTGTTTCTTGTAACTGATCAGCTATAGATATATTTATATCTTTATATCTGTGACTATCTTTAGATATTTGTAATATCTTTCCTATGGGGTTGGTATTTAAGGAATTAAATTGATTATTGAATTTAGATGAAAATATTTTTTACTATAGTATGGTCAATAAATAAAACTGTTCAGGATAATTATTTATTTACAGTAATTTATTTTAATCCGATCTTTAAAATAAAGTTTGATGTCACTTTATTGATCTACTGCTTTATGTATAAGATAGAACTTTTGGGATATCATTTTCTCATTTCACAAAACATAAAAATGAAAGTGACAAAACATTTAATAACAATTAATAAATCAGTTTAATTATAGTAAAGGGTAACCTTTATATCTACATTTTAAATAATTGATATCTACATTTAATATAACCAACCAACAAAAAGTGTAACTAAAATTCTCTCTCTCTCTTTTGATCTAAATTATTCATCTTAATCTATTTTTAGTTAAAGCTTAGCTCAAAGTGGAACGATAGCACTAACTCTAGATTACATAGCCTAAAGCGGAGCTATAATTCCATTACGAGCTTCTGATAAGCATTTACCGAACCAATCGCAAGTTGCCGAGCTCTAATAGATGCCTAATTAGTGACATTTCTCTATACTATATTCGCTCTTTGTTAAACGAATTTAAATCTTAAAGTGTAGGTATTAGGTCCATAATCAATAGATTTATAAGTAAGACAGGAAAAAAATAGGTAAGTATAATAATGGTCAGTTAATGAAACACGCTTCTAAATGATATCTAGTTGAATAAATGAATGTTTGAGTTTGAAAAAAAAATAGATATTTTATATTCAACTGCTTTCCAAATCGGTGGTAAGTGCTAAAAATATGTAATAACGATTCAAAAGTTCTTCTAGAAGAAGTCTAATTGAAAAAATAAATGTTTGAGTTAGATTTTGAGTTCAACGTATTTTCTTAGTTTTAAATTATGAAATTTATATAAAAAATGCAAGTAAAAGTATTGCAATTTTAAGAAGCTTGTTCTAAAGGCCCGTTCTAGATAATGTAATAAAATTTATTACTAGAAAAAAGTACCAGCAAAAGTAAATTGTTACGTAGCATTTAATAAATAAATGGCGTAGCTACTACGGCCTACGCCATTTGCTACGCATTTTATGTTTCGTAGACCGTGCATTTGTAGCTTACCTAACTTTGGAGCTTTTTGATGAAATAGTGTTCTTCTTTTTCTGCTTTAATTCTAGACCTTGTATAATATTATAAATTATTTCATAAGTCTAAATAAAAAAAGAGCATGTGTGCCGAGCACACGTGTCAGAAGTGAAACTTCTTGGCAATATTCAAAGATATTAAAATCGTCGCCTTACTCCATTACGTGACGGTATTGCCATGACGCGACCTTGAAATTTTAATCTCAACGCGCCTAAGAAGTTACACTTCAAAAAAGAAACAGTCTGTCTGCAAAGGAGGCTGATCACTCATTTGTAAAGAATCGATTAGTGAAACATATTTGAAATGCATCTCATCCTTCAAAGGATTAGAAAACTTAATCATCTTCACATAAATACTATTATTCTATAGATATATTTTTTCAATATAATAAATACATCCTACTAATATTATAAATGCGAATGTTTGTGAGGATGGATGCATGTGAATCTTTCACGAAAATACTACTGAACCGATAACAATTAAATTTAGCACACATATAGAGGGTAACTTGCATTAACACATAGGTTAGATTTTATCCCGGAAACCCCACGGGAACGGGAACTATGCATGTTTTTCTTTGAAAACGCGGACGAAACCGCGGGCGGAAAGCTAGTAGATTATAATAGATACAGTAGCATATATTTAAATGTCATACGATTCAACATAATTGAATTTGAATACATAATTATCTAATCTCAGTAAATTGATTTGTCTCTGTTAATTAATAATGTCGCTACTAGAAGATTCAAGTTAATAGACCTTGTAACTAGCTGTGCTCCGCGGTTTCACCCACAGTGCTCCGCTCCTATTAGACTTAGCGAGATGATATATAGCCTATAGCCTTCCTTGATAAATGGGCTATATAACACCGAAAGAATTTTTCAAATCGGACCAGTAGTTCCTGAGATTAGCGCGTTCAAACAAACAAACTTTTCTATATATTATTCTAGAAGTCTAAATAATAAATGGCTCTACCAATTCTTTTATTTCAGGTTTCATCTTATAAATCTTACATGAATATTGAAAATGGAATCTATTTAATTTTCAAGTGGTTTTTCTGTAAATTTTGATGAATATTTGTAGATAAAATACATGGTAACAGAAGTAGGAATGAAGAAAGTTTTTCATTATGGGAATAAGTGGATTATTAAAGTTATATCTGGAGTAAGATAGTTTATTAATTACGAATTACTCGTAAACAACAGATCAGAATTTCTATGTGATCTTTAGTAAGTTATAGATAAACATTAATCTACTGTCAAAACATAATTTACAAACGATATCTAAACATTGTTTAATTCGCTTCTAATCCCAAACAACAATGAACGAAAACTACTGACAGGTCAACAGCAAATCAAACATCATTATTGACTGCCCCATGCTCTATGGGGCAAGCCAGGGGCAACTTATTCGACCCATTCCAGGGGCAAATTATTCGGCCCATTCCTGGGGCAACTTATTCGGCCCATACCAGGGGCAACTAATTCGTCCCATACCAGGAGCAAATTATTCGGTCCATTCTAGGGGCAAATTATTCAAGTGCTATCCCTGAGTTTGACAGTTAACTGTAATGATACTCGACCTTGCTGGATACAATACGGAATTATATTTCTGTTCATTTGTTTGGGTACGAGTTTGGAGCGTTTTTATGGGGAGCGGGTTGGAAAGTTTTAGATGTTATAATATAATGTAAAAGTAGATATAGTCTGTGTGATGTGTATATGTATTTTATGTATCTATGTTTATGTTTCTATTTAACTGTCCGTATCATCGTAATTTGCAGTAGATATGTATGACTAGATTTCCGCCCGCAGCTACGTCCGCGTTTTCAAAGTAAAACCCGCATAGTTCCCGTTCCTGTGGGATTTCCGGGATAAAAAGTAGCCTATGTCTTATTCTGGGTCTTCAGCTAACTACATAACAAATTTTATTGTAATCAGTGTAGGTAGTAGTTTCACGTAAAAGAATAACAATAATCCATCCTCACAAACTATCGCGTTTTTAATATTACATAGTAGGATTTTATGGAATCTTTTCTCGTGCATGTTTGTTTGATAGAAGTCGTTTAGATTTTGAAAATAGGCTCTCATTGAAGCTAAAATTTTTTCGACGATTTACAAAATTTGGTATAACATTGAGTTTTAGTAACATTTTCTGTTTATTCTGAATTGGATATGGTAATATGAAGATAATATTGTCTCTTGGTTATTAAGCCCTGATAAAAACAAAATATAATATTAATCCTCTATAAGTATATACCTTGTACTAGCGCACAGGCTCGTCCGTCCGTATCAAATTGACTGACTGATCGGAAGGAATTCTCTTATAAGAGCCAATCTCAACTATTCCTTAGTTATATTGTATGTTGCTTGTAATTGCTACAAATATATATGTGTAAGAGCTGAAATAGTTCGGATTTACGAAAGTCACTTTATTGTTTGGAAGTTACATTTAAATCTATACTAATAGTATAAAGCTGAAGAGTTTGTTTGTTTGAACGCGCTAATCTCAGGAACTACTGGTTCGATTTGAAAAATTCTTTCGGTGTAAGATAGCCCATTCATCGAGGAAGGCTATAAGGTATATCATCACGCTAAGACCAACAGGAGCGGAGCCACGCTGGTGAAACCGCGGATCGCAGCTAGTGTCAAATAATTATCAAAATAAAATAAGTAGTTTCTATGTCTATCCACTATAAATCTCTTTTAAGTTAAGAAAGAGCGGGTCCTCCTGACACAGGTTTTCTCTTTAACTTACTAGAAGGGCCCTACTACTCTTGTAACGTGGAAAAGAAAAAAACAAATTTTTTTACTAGCATTTAATATCTTATTTCTATTTCTTCTATTCTTGGCGTAAAAAATGATTTAACGCTTAAATAGGGAGTTCTTTGCCACCTGTCTTGTAATGATAGGGTTGTCTACTATTACTAATTAAAAAAATCTATAAAGTAAAGAATACAATTTATATAGAGAAATCAATGTAACGCAGAAAAGTTCATACAAAATTAGCAGTATACATATTATATTTGTAAGCCAAAACTTGTACAAGGAATATAAAAACTTTGTTTCTCTTTTCTGTTATTTTATATAATATGAATGTCCTTTTTCTTTTATAGGAAAATATTTCGTCCCGATAATGTAAAAGTGAACTAAGTTGCAGGCGGTAGCTAATGCAATAACTTAGCTTACCAAGTTACAGTGTTATTGCAAACTTTTGTTTCTTTAAGATTATGTTGTTTACAATAAACAAAACTTTTCACTTTGCATGCTTACCTATACCTGAATAATTTATATTATATTTTTTTTATCAATATTGTGTTAAAAAGTTTTCATTATAATTTTACTCTAGCTAAAACTGAGCGATTTATTGTATGGAACGTAAAAATTAGGTAAATGATTTTGCGTTGATTAAGGAATTATTAAAATGTTAATATTACAATCCATATTTTATAGGCTTCTTATTATTATTTTATTATTGCGTGACGAAAACCACGATATTCTGTTAGTTAGCAATACGGAAATATGTTTTTATCACTCACAAATGTCCTCCTATTCTTTTGAGTGATATTTTGTTACATTGTTTGTATAAAAATCCAATATAAACAGTATGACAAAAGTACAAAGCGATGCAAATTTAGAAGAAAATGTAATTAAGGAAGGTACATCAAAATATCCTTGTGTCAGCCCTACCGAATGGTCCCTTTTAAAGGGCATTATTAAAAATGATTAGTATTCTGCAGAAACTCAATATAGAACGATCGGCAGAGATTGAACCCTCGAGCGAAATTATGAAATTTTATGGAAGTAGTTAATTGGCAAAGATTGATTTGATCTTTCTCTTGGAGTAAATTAATAAATTCGTTTTCTTTCGTGTTTTAAAGTTTTGGTGTTATATTAAGTTTTAGTTTTATTACATACCATGTGCGTGATGTAATAGATACTAATAGTATGAAGTTGTAGAGTTTGAATGTTTAAATGCGCTAATATCAGGAATTACTGGACCAATTTCTAAAATTATTTCGTCGTTGGATTTGTACATCCTCCCTGAGTGCTAAAGGCTAATTGCTATATTATGTATGAGTTGTGTTATACTGACTGTTATCTATCTGGGTCAAAAAATTCACCTACATCTGTCCAACCGTTCTATCGTGATAAAGTAACAATTATCCATTTTTCCCATTAAGATACAGACAAAAATGACAAGGGAATTATATTACAATAAAAGGTTTATAATGTTTTTGATTGTTTGGTCTGCAGGAATATTATAACCGGGTATAATAAATAGAGTCATTCTTAATAAGTTTCATGCGAACAAAACCGGTTATTTAAACTAGTATAATATAACATCGTATACAATTATGCTAATGGTTAAATTACTTCAAGCTGGTAGCGTTTAAATACAAATGAAACTACTTAAAAAATTATATCTTAACTAAAATTTGTGGCAACCCTAGCTTAGTTAAAATGTGTGTAAATTTTACAGAATTGCGGGTAGTTTTAATGTTTGCGGTGTTTAAATGAGATGCATTGTCGTTATGTGGTTGCTCACTTCAGTTTGTTCGTGAAATATATGAAAACGTTTATTGTGTTGTTAAGGAAATTTTATGTTTAGTCTTTTATTAAACGAATTTTGTTTAGTGTATAGTATCAAAAACATGTTTTTGTGTGTTTTTTTTGTAGCAAATAAGCGAAGGAAGTGGAGGTTTTTTGTAAATTATTTCACTAGTAGAAAGCTGTATTGTTTCTGAGAGACATGAGTTTTATTGGAACGAAGTTCCTTATCACACGTTGTGAAAGGGGGCTAGACGGAAAAAATTCATACGAAAAGTTGTCACGACACTTTTTGCTAAAGTTGTAAGCGGTGCAGCGTGCGCGTGGTTCTCTGTCTGTCTCTCTTTAACTTAACACTTCGTTCCATCCGGATGTCCCTTGACATCACTCAAGTTTTTTTTATTTTTGTGGTAGGGAACTAATGTAAGAAGAAGAGTAATATTGGTTAAAAGTTACAATTTCAGTCAATTTCAGTCTTCATAGCCATTTTCGATGACCCAGTTCATAAGATTTCAAACAAACTATTAACCAGTTTTTTCTGTAGTTTATTTTTATTATTTGAAACATAGGTATTTCAATTCGTTTACCACTTTCTAATAATGCCTCTTTTATTCTCTACATTTTCCTACATCGTCATTATTAACTAACAGATAAGTTAATAACCATATCAGGAAGTTGTAATACTAGTAAAATCTTGGAAATAATCTCATATTAAAATTCGATTAGTGTCAGTGTTAGAGGAATCGATAGGCAGAGAATAATTTTAGTGCGAGCGGATGAAATGTAGTTGGCGCCTCGACATGATGAGATTTGGGACCAGGGATGTAGGCTGTCGTGGATGTGGCACAATATTTTAATTGTAAATTGATTAATTAATAAATGAATAAAACACAGATAATGCAAATACGTACAAAAAGGCGGACTTATCGCTAAAACAGCGAACTTTTCGAGGCAATTGATTTGATTAAAATACGAAAATGACTCTGTTCTATTGTGGATATTAATGTATTTTGTAAAACTCAAAACTGAAAGTAAACTTTTCACAAGTGCTTATGTAGAAGAGAAGGAAAAACTGTTTTCCAAGTTCAAAAAAATACTCAAAAAGTGGTTATTGTATAAAGGTTTTGCTCCCGGAAGATATTTAATTAAAGAAAAATTATTGTGAATTGCATACTGTCTTTTGCTTTATTATATTGATGAGGGACTTGTTCCACAAGAAGACGTTATCGTCTTTTTTATTCAGTGTATGTACTTAATTTACAAACGTATACATAGTTTACCTATCATACACAAATCTACTATACGTATAATATTTCACACATGCATTTTAATGTCACATCCAAAACTAGGATAAGCGATGTCTCTTGCCGGCGCCATCTTTTCGTGCTTAATAACGGAGGCGTTTATTTGGCCAATATGGAGTAATACTGAACTTTGCTCTATGGAGCCAATACATTATTTATAACCGCTTTAAATCCGGATTTAATCCACTGAACTGTGCTAGCCAGATCTGGGGTTAATCGGGGTAAAAAACTTGGTGATGTTTATGAGGATCTTACGAATTGCTGCACCGATTTAAATGAGTTTTGCTTAGTGATAAACTCTAGTTTCAAATCATTATCATCAGCCCATATAATATGTTCCCATTGCTGGGACACAGGCCTCGTATTTACCACGCTGGCCAAGTGCAGGTTGGATTTATAAGTTTCAACTATTAAATCCGAATAATAAACTAGTCATGTGGGTATCTGGCAGAATTACCAGCGTTGTGGAGTTTGCCTCTGCAACATTATGCTGAGCCAGGGCCTTTTTGCAGCTACAATGCAAGTTTGATATAATTAATGTCAGTTGTAATTGTTATCTTATGTTATTTTATATTTGTAATTTTTGATGGTGTCTTAGAATGAATAAGCCATTGTGTTGTTTGGTTGCAATAAATCTTTCTGTATTGTATTGTATTGAATATAGTATTCTATGCTATAAACAAATAAGGTAGCAAATCAGGATGAAAGTAGTAAACAGTTAGACAATAATTTAAAGTTTTAAACATATAAAGCAAAGGACATTGGGCACAATCTGACCCGTTTTGTGAAATGCGCGTACA